>JAOTON010000830.1:0-231544 GCA_034440635.1 Lepas anatifera | reverse complement strand
AATAATAGTACTTGTGGGGCACCAGTTTACGAAAACTTGGGATTTTTTTCTTCACCATCAGAAAGGGCTGCATTTTCCCAAAAACAGTGCAAAAAATTTTTATCGGGTGGGGCCCATAGGGGCCCTCTCAGGCACTTTTGAAAATTTTGGCGAATAGGGCGGAACCCTTCGATTTTCTTGAAAATCGGCATGCGTGATGCTTACGTCCATTGGAGAGAAATCTGGCTGAAGAAACCATATGGGGCATTGATAAATAAGGGCCGCCCCCGGGGGCCTCAAAGCCTAATAATAGTACTTGTGGGCACCAGTTTACGAAAACTTGGGATTTTTTTCTTCACCATCAGAAAGGGCTGCATTTTCCAAAAACAGTGCAAAATATTTTTTAGGCTGGGGCCCATAGGGGGCCCCTCAGGGCACTTTTGAAAATTTTGGCGAATAGGGCGGAACCCCTTCGATTTTCTTGAAAATCGGCATGCGTGATGCTTACGTCCATTGGAGAAATCTGGCTGAAGAAACCATATGGGGCATTGATAAATAAGGGGCCTCGGGGGCCTCAAAGCCTAATAATAGTACTTGTGGGCACCAGTTTACGAAAAACTTGGGATTTTTTTTCTTCACCATCAGAAAGGGCTGCATTTTCCAAAAACAGTGCAAAAATTTTCTTAGGCTGGGGCCCATAGGGGCCCCTCAGGGCACTTTTGAAAATTTTGGCGAATAGGGCGGAACCCCTTCGATTTTCTTGAAAATCGGCATGCGTGATGCTTACGTCCATTGGAGAAATCTGGCTGAAGAAACCATATGGGGCATTGATAAATAAGGGGCCTCGGGGGCCTCAAAGCCTAATAATAGTACTTGTGGGCACCAGTTTACGAAAACTTGGGATTTTTTCTTCACCATCAGAAAGGGCTGCATTTTCCAAAAACAGTGCAAAAAAATTTTTTAGGCTGGGGCCCATAGGGGCCCTCGGCACTTTGAAAATTTTGGCGAATAGGGCGGAACCCTTCGATTTTCTTGAAAATCGGCATGCGTGATGCTTACGTCCATTGGAGAAATCTGGCTGAAGAAACCATATGGGGCATTGATAAATAAGGGGCCTCGGGGGGCCTCAAAGCCTAATAATAGTACTTGTGGGCACCAGTTTACGAAAACTTGGGATTTTTTCTTCACCATCAGAAAGGGCTGCATTTTCCAAAAACAGTGCAAAATTTTTTTTAGGCTGGGGCCCATAGGGGCCCCTCAGGGCACTTTTGAAAATTTTGGCGAATAGGGCGGAACCCTTCGATTTTCTTGAAAATCGGCATGCGTGATGCTTACGTCCATTGGAGAAATCTGGCTGAAGAAACCATATGGGGCATTGATAAATAAGGGGCCTCAGGGGGCCTCAAAGCCTAATAATAGTACTTGTGGGCACCAGTTTACGAAAACTTGGGATTTTTTTCTTCACCATCAGAAAGGGCTGCATTTTCCAAAAACAGTGCAAAAATTTTTTTAGGCTGGGGCCCATAGGGGCCCCTCAGGGCACTTTTGAAAATTTTGGCGAATAGGGCGGAACCCTTCGATTTTCTTGAAAATCGGCATGCGTGATGCTTACGTCCATTGGAGAAATCTGGCTGAAGAAACCATATGGGGCATTGATAAATAAGGGGCCTCGGGGGCCTCAAAGCCTAATAATAGTACTTGTGGGCACCAGTTTACGAAAACTTGGGATTTTTTTCTTCACCATCAGAAAGGGCTGCATTTTCCAAAAACAGTGCAAAATTTTTTTGAGGCTGGGGCCCATAGGGGCCCCTCAGGGCACTTTTGAAAATTTTGGCGAATAGGGCGGAACCCTTCGATTTTCTTGAAAATCGGCATGCGTGATGCTTACGTCCATTGGAGAAATCTGGCTGAAGAAACCATATGGGGCATTGATAAATAAGGGGCCTCGGGGGCCTCAAAGCCTAATAATAGTACTTGTGGGCACCAGTTTACGAAAACTTGGGATTTTTTTCTTCACCATCAGAAAGGGCTGCATTTTCCAAAAACAGTGCAAAAAATTTTTAGGGCTGGGGCCCATAGGGGCCCCTCAGGGCACTTTTGAAAATTTTGGCGAATAGGGCGGGAACCCTTCGATTTTCTTGAAAATCGGCATGCGTGATGCTTACGTCCATTGGAGAAATCTGGCTGAAGAAACCATATGGGGCATTGATAAATAAGGGGCCTCGGGGGCCTCAAAGCCTAATAATAGTACTTGTGGGCACCAGTTTACGAAAACTTGGGATTTTTTTCTTCACCATCAGAAAGGGCTGCATTTTCCAAAAACAGTGCAAAAAATTTTTTAGGCTGGGGCCCATAGGGGCCCCTCAGGGCACTTTTGAAAATTTTGGCGAATAGGGCGGGAACCCTTCGATTTTCTTGAAGATCGGCATGCGTGATGCTTACGTCCATTGGAGAAATCTGGCTGAAGAAACCATATGGGGCATTGATAAATAAGGGGCCTCGGGGGCCTCAAAGCCTAATAATAGTACTTGTGGGCACCAGTTTACAAAAACTTGGGATTTTTTCTTCACCATCAGAAAGGGCTGCATTTTCCAAAAACAGTGCAAAACATTTTTTAGGCTGGGGCCCATAGGGGCCCCTCAGGGCACTTTTGAAAATTTTGGCGAATAGGGCGGAACCCTTCGATTTTCTTGAAAATCGGCATGCGTGATGCTTACGTCCATTGGAGAAATCTGGCTGAAGAAACCATATGGGGCATTGATAAATAAGGGGCCTCGGGGGGCCTCAAAGCCTAATAATAGTACTTGTGGGCACCAGTTTACGAAAACTTGGGATTTTTTCTTCACCATCAGAAAGGGCTGCATTTTCCAAAAACAGTGCAAAATTTTTTTAGGTGGGGCCCATAGGGGCCCCTCAGGGCACTTTTGAAAATTTTGGCGAATAGGGCGGAACCCTTCGATTTTCTTGAAAATCGGCATGCGTGATGCTTACGTCCATTGGAGAAATCTGGCTGAAGAAACCATATGGGGCATTGATAAATAAGGGGCCTCGGGGGGCCTCAAAGCCTAATAATAGTACTTGTGGGCACCAGTTTACGAAAACTTGGGATTTTTTTCTTCACCATCAGAAAGGGCTGCATTTTCCAAAAACAGTGCAAAATTTTTCTTAGGGTGGGGCCCATAGGGGCCCCTCAGGGCACTTTTGAAAATTTTGGCGAATAGGGCGGAACCCTTCGATTTTCTTGAAAATCGGCATGCGTGATGCTTACGTCCATTGGAGAAATCTGGCTGAAGAAACCATATGGGGCATTGATAAATAAGGGGCCTCGGGGGCCTCAAAGCCTAATAATAGTACTTGTGGGCACCAGTTTACGAAAACTTGGGATTTTTTTCTTCACCATCAGAAAGGGCTGCATTTTCCAAAAACAGTGCAAAATTTTTTTTAGGGTGGGGCCCATAGGGGCCCCTCAGGGCACTTTTGAAAATTTTGGCGAATAGGGCGGAACCCTTCGATTTTCTTGAAAATCGGCATGCGTGATGCTTACGTCCATTGGAGAAATCTGGCTTAAGAAACCATATGGGGCATTGATAAATAAGGGGCCTCGGGGGCCTCAAAGCCTAATAATAGTACTTGTGGGCACCAGTTTACGAAAACTTGGGATTTTTTCTTCACCATCAGAAAGGGCTGCATTTTCCAAAAACAGTGCAAAATTTTTTTAGGGTGGGGCCCATAGGGGCCCCTCAGGGCACTTTTGAAAATTTTGGCGAATAGGGCGGAACCCTTCGATTTTCTTGAAAATCGGCATGCGTGATGCTTACGTCCATTGGAGAAATCTGGCTGAAGAAACCATATGGGGCATTGATAAATAAGGGGCCTCGGGGGGCCTCAAAGCCTAATAATAGTACTTGTGGGCACCAGTTTACGAAAACTTGGGATTTTTTTCTTCACCATCAGAAAGGGCTGCATTTTCCAAAAACAGTGCAAAAATTTTTTAGGCTGGGGCCCATAGGGGCCCCTCAGGGCACTTTTTGAAAATTTTGGCGAATAGGGCGGAACCCTTCGATTTTCTTGAAAATCGGCATGCGTGATGCTTACGTCCATTGGAGAAATCTGGCTGAAGAAACCATATGGGGCATTGATAAATAAGGGGCCTCGGGGGGCCTCAAAGCCTAATAATAGTACTTGTGGGCACCAGTTTACGAAAACTTGGGATTTTTTTCTTCACCATCAGAAAGGGCTGCATTTTCCAAAAACAGTGCAAAATTTTTCTTAGGGTGGGGCCCATAGGGGCCCCTCAGGGCACTTTTGAAAATTTTGGCGAATAGGGCGGAACCCTTCGATTTTCTTGAAAATCGGCATGCGTGATGCTTACGTCCATTGGAGAAATCTGGCTGAAGAAACCATATGGGGCATTGATAAATAAGGGGCCTCGGGGGCCTCAAAGCCTAATAATAGTACTTGTGGGCACCAGTTTACGAAAACTTGGGATTTTTTTCTTCACCATCAGAAAGGGCTGCATTTTCCAAAAACAGTGCAAAAATTTTTTAGGCTGGGGCCCATAGGGGCCCCTCAGGGCACTTTTGAAAATTTTGGCGAATAGGGCGGGAACCCTTCGATTTTCTTGAAAATCGGCATGCGTGATGCTTACGTCCATTGGAGAAATCTGGCTGAAGAAACCATATGGGGCATTGATAAATAAGGGGCCTCCGGGGGCCTCAAAGCCTAATAATAGTACTTGTGGGCACCAGTTTACGAAAACTTGGGATTTTTTCTTCACCATCAGAAAGGGCTGCATTTTCCAAAAACAGTGCAAAAATTTTATGGCTGGGGCCCATAGGGGCCCCTCAGGGCACTTTTGAAAATTTTGGCGAATAGGGCGGAACCCTTCGATTTTCTTGAAAATCGGCATGCGTGATGCTTACGTCCATTGGAGAAATCTGGCTGAAGAAACCATATGGGGCATTGATAAATAAGGGGCCTCGGGGGCCTCAAAGCCTAATAATAGTACTTGTGGGCACCAGTTTACGAAAACTTGGGATTTTTTCTTCACCATCAGAAAGGGCTGCATTTTCCAAAAACAGTGCAAAAAATTTTTGGCTGGGGCCCATAGGGGCCCCTCAGGGCACTTTTGAAAATTTTGGCGAATAGGGCGGAACCCTTCGATTTTCTTGAAAATCGGCATGCGTGATGCTTACGTCCATTGGAGAAATCTGGCTGAAGAAACCATATGGGGCATTGATAAATAAGGGGCCTCGGGGGCCTCAAAGCCTAATAATAGTACTTGTGGGCACCAGTTTACGAAAACTTGGGATTTTTTTCTTCACCATCAGAAAGGGCTGCATTTTCCAAAAACAGTGCAAAAAATTTTTTAGGGTGGGGCCCATAGGGGCCCCTCAGGGCACTTTTGAAAATTTTGGCGAATAGGGCGGAACCCTTCGATTTTCTTGAAAATCGGCATGCGTGATGCTTACGTCCATTGGAGAAATCTGGCTGAAGAAACCATATGGGGCATTGATAAATAAGGGGCCTCGGAGGGCCTCAAAGCCTAATAATAGTACTTGTGGGCACCAGTTTACGAAAACTTGGGATTTTTTTCTTCACCATCAGAAAGGGCTGCATTTTCCAAAAACAGTGCAAAAAATTTTTATGCTGGGGCCCATAGGGGCCCCTCAGGGCACTTTTGAAAATTTTGGCGAATAGGGCGGAACCCTTCGATTTTCTTGAAAATCGGCATGCGTGATGCTTACGTCCATTGGAGAAATCTGGCTTAAGAAACATATGAGGCATTGATAAATAAGGGGCCTCGGGGGCCTCAAAGCCTAATAATAGTACTTGTGGGCACCAGTTTACGAAAACTTGGGATTTTTTTCTTCACCATCAGAAAGGGCTGCATTTTCCAAAAACAGTGCAAAAATTTTTAGGCTGGGGCCCATAGGGGCCCCTCAGGGCACTTTTGAAAATTTTGGCGAATAGGGCGGAACCCTTCGATTTTCTTGAAAATCGGCATGCGTGATGCTTACGTCCATTGGAGAAATCTGGCTGAAGAAACCATATGGGGCATTGATAAATAAGGGGCCTCGGGGGCCTCAAAGCCTAATAATAGTACTTGTGGGCACCAGTTTACGAAAACTTGGGATTTTTTTCTTCACCATCAGAAAGGGCTGCATTTTCCAAAAACAGTGCAAAAATTTTTTTAGGGTGGGGCCCATAGGGGCCCCTCAGGGCACTTTTGAAAATTTTGGCGAATAGGGCGGACCCCTTCGATTTTCTTGAAAATCGGCATGCGTGATGCTTACGTCCATTGGAGAAATCTGGCTGAAGAAACCATATGGGGCATTGATAAATAAGGGGCCTCGGGGGCCTCAAAGCCTAATAATAGTACTTGTGGGCACCAGTTTACGAAAACTTGGGATTTTTTCTTCACCATCAGAAAGGGCTGCATTTTCCAAAAACAGTGCAAAATTTTTTTCTTAGGCTGGGGCCCATAGGGGCCCCTCAGGGCACTTTTGAAAATTTTGGCGAATAGGGCGGAACCCTTCGATTTTCTTGAAAATCGGCATGCGTGATGCTTACGTCCATTGGAGAAATCTGGCTGAAGAAACCATATGGGGCATTGATAAATAAGGGGCCTCGGGGGCCTCAAAGCCTAATAATAGTACTTGTGGGCACCAGTTTACGAAAACTTGGGATTTTTTTCTTCACCATCAGAAAGGGCTGCATTTTCCAAAAACAGTGCAAAAAAATTTTTAGGCTGGGGCCCATAGGGGCCCCTCAGGGCACTTTTGAAAATTTTGGCGAATAGGGCGGAACCCTTCGATTTTCTTGAAAATCGGCATGCGTGATGCTTACGTCCATTGGAGAAATCTGGCTGAAGAAACCATATGGGGCATTGATAAATAAGGGGCCTCGGGGGGCCTCAAAGCCTAATAATAGTACTTGTGGGCACCAGTTTACGAAAACTTGGGATTTTTTCTTCACCATCAGAAAGGGCTGCATTTTCCAAAAACAGTGCAAAAAATTTTTAGGCTGGGGCCCATAGGGGCCCCTCAGGGCACTTTTGAAAATTTTGGCGAATAGGGCGGGAACCCTTCGATTTTCTTGAAGATCGGCATGCGTGATGCTTACGTCCATTGGAGAAATCTGGCTGAAGAAACCATATGGGGCATTGATAAATAAGGGGCCTCAGGGGGCCTCAAAGCCTAATAATAGTACTTGTGGGCACCAGTTTACGAAAACTTGGGATTTTTTCTTCACCATCAGAAAGGGCTGCATTTTCCAAAAACAGTGCAAAAAATTTTTTAGGGTGGGGCCCATAGGGGCCCCTCAGGGCACTTTTGAAAATTTTGGCGAATAGGGCGGACCCCTTCGATTTTCTTGAAAATCGGCATGCGTGATGCTTACGTCCATTGGAGAAATCTGGCTTAAGAAACCATATGGGGCATTGATAAATAAGGGGCCTCGGGGGCCTCAAAGCCTAATAATAGTACTTGTGGGCACCAGTTTACGAAAACTTGGGATTTTTTTCTTCACCATCAGAAAGGGCTGCATTTTCCAAAAACAGTGCAAAATTTTTTTAGGGTGGGGCCCATAGGGGGCCCTCAGGGCACTTTTGAAAATTTTGGCGAATAGGGCGGAACCCTTCGATTTTCTTGAAAATCGGCATGCGTGATGCTTACGTCCATTGGAGAAATCTGGCTGAAGAAACCATATGGGGCATTGATAAATAAGGGGCCTCGGGGGCCTCAAAGCCTAATAATAGTACTTGTGGGCACCAGTTTACGAAAACTTGGGATTTTTTTCTTCACCATCAGAAAGGGCTGCATTTTCCAAAAACAGTGCAAAAAAATTTTATGCTGGGGCCCATAGGGGCCCCTCAGGGCACTTTTGAAAATTTTGGCGAATAGGGCGGAACCCTTCGATTTTCTTGAAAATCGGCATGCGTGATGCTTACGTCCATTGGAGAAATCTGGCTGAAAAAATATCAGGCATTGATAAATAAGGGGCCTCGGGGGCCTCAAAGCCTAATAATAGTACTTGTGGGCACCAGTTTACGTAAACTTGGGATTTTTTTCTTCACCATCAGAAAGGGCTGCATTTTCCAAAAACAGTGCAAATTTTTTCTTAGGCTGGGGCCCATAGGGGCCCCTCAGGGCACTTTTGAAAATGTTGGCGAATAGGGCGGAACCCTTCGATTTTCTTGAATTTCGGCATGCGTGATGCTTACGTCCATTGGAGAAATCTGGCTGAAGAAACCATATGGGGCATTGATAAATAAGGGGCCTCGGGGGCCTCAAAGCCTAATAATAGTACTTGTGGGCACCAGTTTACGAAAACTTGGGATTTTTTCTTCACCATCAGAAAGGGCTGCATTTTCCAAAAACAGTGCAAAAAAACTTTTAGGCTGGGGCCCATAGGGGCCCCTCAGGGCACTTTTGAAAATTTTGGCGAATAGGGCGGGAACCCTTCGATTTTCTTGAAGATCGGCATGCGTGATGCTTACGTCCATTGGAGAAATCTGGCTGAAGAAACCATATGGGGCATTGATAAATAAGGGGCCTCGGGGGCCACAAAGCCTAATAATAGTACTTGTGGGCACCAGTTTACGAAAACTTGGGATTTTTTCTTCACCATCAGAAAGGGCTGCATTTTCCAAAAACAGTGCAAAAAAATTTTATGCTGGGCCCCATAGGGGCCCCTCAGGGCACTTTTGAAAATTTTGGCAAATAGGGCGGGAACCCTTCGATTTTCTTGAAGATCGGCATGCGTGATGCTTACGTCCATTGGAGAAATCTGGCTGAAGAAACCATATGGGGCATTGATAAATAAGGGGCCTCGGGGGCCTCAAAGCCTAATAATAGTACTTGTGGGCACCAGTTTACAAAAACTTGGGATTTTTTCTTCACCATTACAAAGGGCTGCAATTTTCCAAAAACATTGCAAAACATTTTTTAGGGTGGGGCCCATAGGGGCCCCTCAGGGCACTTTTGAAAATTTTGGCGAATAGGGCGGACCCCTTCGATTTTCTTGAAAATCGGCATGCGTGATGCTTACGTCCATTAAAGAAATCTGGTTGAAGAAACCATATGGGGCATTGATAAATAAGGGGCCTCGGAGGGCCTCAAAGCCTAATAATAGTACTTGTGGGCACCAGTTTACGAAAACTTGGGATTTTTTTCTTCACCATCAGAAAGGGCTGCATTTTCCAAAAACAGTGCAAAATTTTTTTAGGGTGGGGCCCATAGGGGCCCCTCAGGGCACTTTTGAAAATTTTGGCGAATAGGGCGGAACCCTTCGATTTTCTTGAAAATCGGCATGCGTGATGCTTACGTCCATTGGAGAAATCTGGCTGAAGAAACCATATGGGGCATTGATAAATAAGGGGCCTCGGGGGCCTCAAAGCCTAATAATAGTACTTGTGGGCACCAGTTTACGAAAACTTGGGATTTTTTTCTTCACCATCAGAAAGGGCTGCATTTTCCAAAAACAGTGCAAAATTTTTTCTTAGGGTGGGGCCCATAGGGGCCCCTCAGGGCACTTTTGAAAATTTTGGCGAATAGGGCGGACCCCTTCGATTTTCTTGAAAATCGGCATGCGTGATGCTTACGTCCATTGGAGAAATCTGGCTTAAAAAATATCAGGCATTGATAAATAAGGGGCCTCGGGGGGCCTCAAAGCCTAATAATAGTACTTGTGGGCACCAGTTTACGAAAACTTGGGATTTTTTTCTTCACCATCAGAAAGGGCTGCATTTTCCAAAAACAGTGCAAAATTTTTTTAGGGTGGGGCCCATAGGGGCCCCTCAGGGCACTTTTGAAAATTTTGGCGAATAGGGCGGAACCCTTCGATTTTCTTGAAAATCGGCATGCGTGATGCTTACGTCCATTGGAGAAATCTGGCTTAAGAAACCATATGGGGCATTGATAAATAAGGGGCCTCGGGGGGCCTCAAAGCCTAATAATAGTACTTGTGGGCACCAGTTTACGAAAACTTGGGATTTTTTTCTTCACCATCAGAAAGGGCTGCATTTTCCAAAAACAGTGCAAAATTTTTTCTTAGGGTGGGGCCCATAGGGGCCCCTCAGGGCACTTTTGAAAATTTTGGCGAATAGGGCGGACCCCTTCGATTTTCTTGAAAATCGGCATGCGTGATGCTTACGTCCATTGGAGAAATCTGGCTTAAGAAACATATGGGGCATTGATAAATAAGGGGCCTCGGGGGGCCTCAAAGCCTAATAATAGTACTTGTGGGCACCAGTTTACGAAAACTTGGGATTTTTTTCTTCACCATCAGAAAGGGCTGCATTTTCCAAAAAACAGTGCAAATTTTTTCTTAGGCTGGGGCCCATAGGGGCCCCTCAGGGCACTTTTGAAAATGTTGGCGAATAGGGCGGAACCCTTCGATTTTCTTGAATATCGGCATGCGTGATGCTTACGTCCATTGGAGAAATCTGGTTGAAGAAACCATATGGGGCATTGATAAATAAGGGGCCTCAGGGGGCCTCAAAGCCTAATAATAGTACTTGTGGGCACCAGTTTACGAAAACTTGGGATTTTTTCTTCACCATCAGAAAGGGCTGCATTTTCCAAAAACAGTGCAAAATTTTTTTAGGGTGGGGCCCATAGGGGCCCCTCAGGGCACTTTTGAAAATTTTGGCGAATAGGGCGGAACCCTTCGATTTTCTTGAAAATCGGCATGCGTGATGCTTACGTCCATTGGAGAAATCTGGCTGAAGAAACCATATGGGGCATTGATAAATAAGGGGCCTCGGGGGCCTCAAAGCCTAATAATAGTACTTGTGGGCACCAGTTTACGAAAACTTGGGATTTTTTTCTTCACCATCAGAAAGGGCTGCATTTTCCAAAAACAGTGCAAAAACTTTTTAGGCTGGGGCCCATAGGGGCCCCTCAGGGCACTTTTGAAAATTTTGGCGAATAGGGCGGGAACCCTTCGATTTTCTTGAAAATCGGCATGCGTGATGCTTACGTCCATTGGAGAAATCTGGCTGAAGAAACCATATGGGGCATTGATAAATAAGGGGCCTCGGGGGGCCTCAAAGCCTAATAATAGTACTTGTGGGCACCAGTTTACGAAAACTTGGGATTTTTTTCTTCACCATCAGAAAGGGCTGCATTTTCCAAAAACAGTGCAAAAAAATTTTTTAGGCTGGGGCCCATAGGGGCCCCTCAGGGCACTTTTGAAAATTTTGGCGAATAGGGCGGAACCCTTCGATTTTCTTGAAAATCGGCATGCGTGATGCTTACGTCCATTGGAGAAATCTGGCTGAAGAAACCATATGGGGCATTGATAAATAAGGGGCCTCAGGGGGCCTCAAAGCCTAATAATAGTACTTGTGGGCACCAGTTTACGAAAACTTGGGATTTTTTTCTTCACCATCAGAAAGGGCTGCATTTTCCAAAAACAGTGCAAAAAATTTTTATGCTGGGGCCCATAGGGGCCCCTCAGGGCACTTTTGAAAATTTTGGCGAATAGGGCGGAACCCTTCGATTTTCTTGAAAATCGGCATGCGTGATGCTTACGTCCATTGGAGAAATCTGGCTGAAGAAACCATATGGGGCATTGATAAATAAGGGGCCTCGGGGGCCTCAAAGCCTAATAATAGTACTTGTGGGCACCAGTTTACGAAAACTTGGGATTTTTTTCTTCACCATCAGAAAGGGCTGCATTTTCCAAAAACAGTGCAAAATTTTTCTTAGGCTGGGGCCCATAGGGGCCCCTCAGGGCACTTTTGAAAATTTTGGCGAATAGGGCGGAACCCTTCGATTTTCTTGAAAATCGGCATGCGTGATGCTTACGTCCATTGGAGAAATCTGGCTGAAGAAACCATATGGGGCATTGATAAATAAGGGGCCTCGGGGGGCCTCAAAGCCTAATAATAGTACTTGTGGGCACCAGTTTACGAAAACTTGGGATTTTTTTCTTCACCATCAGAAAGGGCTGCATTTTCCAAAAACAGTGCAAAAATTTTTCTTAGGCTGGGGCCCATAGGGGCCCCTCAGGGCACTTTTGAAAATTTTGGCGAATAGGGCGGAACCCTTCGATTTTCTTGAAAATCGGCATGCGTGATGCTTACGTCCATTGGAGAAATCTGGCTGAAGAAACCATATGGGGCATTGATAAATAAGGGGCCTCGGGGGCCTCAAAGCCTAATAATAGTACTTGTGGGCACCAGTTTACGAAAACTTGGGATTTTTTTCTTCACCATCAGAAAGGGCTGCATTTTCCAAAAACAGTGCAAAATTTTTTCTTAGGGTGGGGCCCATAGGGGCCCCTCAGGGCACTTTTGAAAATTTTGGCGAATAGGGCGGAACCCTTCGATTTTCTTGAAAATCGGCATGCGTGATGCTTACGTCCATTGGAGAAATCTGGCTGAAGAAACCATATGGGGCATTGATAAATAAGGGGCCTCGGGGGCCTCAAAGCCTAATAATAGTACTTGTGGGCACCAGTTTACGAAAACTTGGGATTTTTTTCTTCACCATCAGAAAGGGCTGCATTTTCCAAAAACAGTGCAAAATTTTTTTAGGGTGGGGCCCATAGGGGCCCCTCAGGGCACTTTTGAAAATTTTGGCGAATAGGGCGGAACCCTTCGATTTTCTTGAAAATCGGCATGCGTGATGCTTACGTCCATTGGAGAAATCTGGCTGAAGAAACCATATGGGGCATTGATAAATAAGGGGCCTCGGGGGGCCTCAAAGCCTAATAATAGTACTTGTGGGCACCAGTTTACGAAAACTTGGGATTTTTTCTTCACCATCAGAAAGGGCTGCATTTTCCAAAAACAGTGCAAAAATTTTTAGGCTGGGGCCCATAGGGGCCCCTCAGGGCACTTTTGAAAATTTTGGCGAATAGGGCGGAACCCTTCGATTTTCTTGAAAATCGGCATGCGTGATGCTTACGTCCATTGGAGAAATCTGGCTGAAGAAACCATATGGGGCATTGATAAATAAGGGGCCTCGGGGGCCTCAAAGCCTAATAATAGTACTTGTGGGCACCAGTTTACGAAAACTTGGGATTTTTTTCTTCACCATCAGAAAGGGCTGCATTTTCCAAAAACAGTGCAAAATTTTTCTTTTAGGCTGGGGCCCATAGGGGCCCCTCAGGGCACTTTTGAAAATTTTGGCGAATAGGGCGGAACCCTTCGATTTTCTTGAAAATCGGCATGCGTGATGCTTACGTCCATTGGAGAAATCTGGCTGAAGAAACCATATGGGGCATTGATAAATAAGGGGCCTCGGGGGGCCTCAAAGCCTAATAATAGTACTTGTGGGCACCAGTTTACGAAAACTTGGGATTTTTTCTTCACCATCAGAAAGGGCTGCATTTTCCAAAAACAGTGCAAAATTTTTTTAGGCTGGG
The DNA here is from genome assembly GCA_034440635.1 of Lepas anatifera. NCBI lineage: Eukaryota > Metazoa > Arthropoda > Thecostraca > Lepadidae > Lepas > Lepas anatifera. The sequence continues at coordinate 218,188 of JAOTON010000830.1, read as the reverse complement.
GCCCATAGGGGCCCCTCAGGGCACTTTTGAAAATTTTGGCGAATAGGGCGGAACCCTTCGATTTTCTTGAAAATCGGCATGCGTGATGCTTACGTCCATTGGAGAAATCTGGCTGAAGAAACCATATGGGGCATTGATAAATAAGGGGCCTCGGGGGGCCTCAAAGCCTAATAATAGTACTTGTGGGCACCAGTTTACGAAAACTTGGGATTTTTTTCTTCACCATCAGAAAGGGCTGCATTTTCCAAAAACAGTGCAAAATTTTTCTTAGGCTGGGGCCCATAGGGGCCCCTCAGGGCACTTTTGAAAATTTTGGCGAATAGGGCGGAACCCTTCGATTTTCTTGAAAATCGGCATGCGTGATGCTTACGTCCATTGGAGAAATCTGGCTGAAGAAACCATATGGGGCATTGATAAATAAGGGGCCTCGGGGGGCCTCAAAGCCTAATAATAGTACTTGTGGGCACCAGTTTACGAAAACTTGGGATTTTTTCTTCACCATCAGAAAGGGCTGCATTTTCCAAAAACAGTGCAAAAAAACTTTTAGGCTGGGGCCCATAGGGGCCCCTCAGGGCACTTTTGAAAATTTTGGCGAATAGGGCGGGAACCCTTCGATTTTCTTGAAAATCGGCATGCGTGATGCTTACGTCCATTGGAGAAATCTGGCTGAAGAAACCATATGGGGCATTGATAAATAAGGGGCCTCGGGGGCCTCAAAGCCTAATAATAGTACTTGTGGGCACCAGTTTACGAAAACTTGGGATTTTTTTCTTCACCATCAGAAAGGGCTGCATTTTCCAAAAACAGTGCAAAAAAATTTTATGCTGGGGCCCATAGGGGCCCCTCAGGGCACTTTTGAAAATTTTGGCGAATAGGGCGGAACCCTTCGATTTTCTTGAAAATCGGCATGCGTGATGCTTACGTCCATTGGAGAAATCTGGCTGAAGAAACCATATGGGGCATTGATAAATAAGGGGCCTCGGGGGCCTCAAAGCCTAATAATAGTACTTGTGGGCACCAGTTTACGAAAACTTGGGATTTTTTTCTTCACCATCAGAAAGGGCTGCATTTTCCAAAAACAGTGCAAAACATTTTTTTAGGGTGGGGCCCATAGGGGCCCCTCAGGGCACTTTTGAAAATTTTGGCGAATAGGGCGGACCCCTTCGATTTTCTTGAAAATCGGCATGCGTGATGCTTACGTCCATTGGAGAAATCTGGCTGAAGAAACCATATGGGGCATTGATAAATAAGGGGCCTCGGGGGCCTCAAAGCCTAATAATAGTACTTGTGGGCACCAGTTTACGAAAACTTGGGATTTTTTCTTCACCATCAGAAAGGGCTGCATTTTCCAAAAACAGTGCAAAATTTTTCTTAGGCTGGGGCCCATAGGGGCCCCTCAGGGCACTTTTGAAAATTTTGGCGAATAGGGCGGAACCCTTCGATTTTCTTGAAAATCGGCATGCGTGATGCTTACGTCCATTGGAGAAATCTGGCTGAAGAAACCATATGGGGCATTGATAAATAAGGGGCCTCGGGGGGCCTCAAAGCCTAATAATAGTACTTGTGGGCACCAGTTTACGAAAACTTGGGATTTTTTCTTCACCATCAGAAAGGGCTGCATTTTCCAAAAACAGTGCAAAATTTTTTTAGGCTGGGGCCCATAGGGGCCCCTCAGGGCACTTTTGAAAATTTTGGCGAATAGGGCGGAACCCTTCGATTTTCTTGAAAATCGGCATGCGTGATGCTTACGTCCATTGGAGAAATCTGGCTGAAGAAACCATATGGGGCATTGATAAATAAGGGGCCTCGGGGGCCTCAAAGCCTAATAATAGTACTTGTGGGCACCAGTTTACGAAAACTTGGGATTTTTTCTTCACCATCAGAAAGGGCTGCATTTTCCAAAAACAGTGCAAAAATTTTTTAGGCTGGGGCCCATAGGGGCCCCTCAGGGCACTTTTGAAAATTTTGGCGAATAGGGCGGAACCCTTCGATTTTCTTGAAAATCGGCATGCGTGATGCTTACGTCCATTGGAGAAATCTGGCTGAAGAAACCATATGGGGCATTGATAAATAAGGGGCCTCGGGGGCCTCAAAGCCTAATAATAGTACTTGTGGGCACCAGTTTACGAAAACTTGGGATTTTTTTCTTCACCATCAGAAAGGGCTGCATTTTCCAAAAACAGTGCAAAATTTTTCTTAGGGTGGGGCCCATAGGGGCCCCTCAGGGCACTTTTGAAAATTTTGGCGAATAGGGCGGACCCCTTCGATTTTCTTGAAAATCGGCATGCGTGATGCTTACGTCCATTGGAGAAATCTGGCTGAAGAAACCATATGGGGCATTGATAAATAAGGGGCCTCGGGGGCCTCAAAGCCTAATAATAGTACTTGTGGGCACCAGTTTACGAAAACTTGGGATTTTTTTCTTCACCATCAGAAAGGGCTGCATTTTCCAAAAACAGTGCAAAATTTTCTTAGGCTGGGGCCCATAGGGGCCCCTCAGGGCACTTTTGAAAATTTTGGCGAATAGGGCGGAACCCTTCGATTTTCTTGAAAATCGGCATGCGTGATGCTTACGTCCATTGGAGAAATCTGGCTGAAGAAACCATATGGGGCATTGATAAATAAGGGGCCTCGGGGGCCTCAAAGCCTAATAATAGTACTTGTGGGCACCAGTTTACGAAAACTTGGGATTTTTTCTTCACCATCAGAAAGGGCTGCATTTTCCAAAAACAGTGCAAAAAATTTTTTAGGCTGGGGCCCATAGGGGCCCCTCAGGGCACTTTTGAAAATTTTGGCGAATAGGGCGGAACCCTTCGATTTTCTTGAAAATCGGCATGCGTGATGCTTACGTCCATTGGAGAAATCTGGCTGAAGAAACCATATGGGGCATTGATAAATAAGGGGCCTCGGGGGCCTCAAAGCCTAATAATAGTACTTGTGGGCACCAGTTTACGAAAACTTGGGATTTTTTTCTTCACCATCAGAAAGGGCTGCATTTTCCAAAAACAGTGCAAAATTTTTCTTAGGCTGGGGCCCATAGGGGCCCCTCAGGGCACTTTTGAAAATTTTGGCGAATAGGGCGGAACCCTTCGATTTTCTTGAAAATCGGCATGCGTGATGCTTACGTCCATTGGAGAAATCTGGCTGAAGAAACCATATGGGGCATTGATAAATAAGGGGCCTCGGGGGCCTCAAAGCCTAATAATAGTACTTGTGGGCACCAGTTTACGAAAACTTGGGATTTTTTTCTTCACCATCAGAAAGGGCTGCATTTTCCAAAAACAGTGCAAAATTTTTTTAGGCTGGGGCCCATAGGGGCCCCTCAGGGCACTTTTGAAAATTTTGGCGAATAGGGCGGAACCCTTCGATTTTCTTGAAAATCGGCATGCGTGATGCTTACGTCCATTGGAGAAATCTGGCTGAAGAAACCATATGGGGCATTGATAAATAAGGGGCCTCGGGGGCCTCAAAGCCTAATAATAGTACTTGTGGGCACCAGTTTACGAAAACTTGGGATTTTTTTCTTCACCATCAGAAAGGGCTGCATTTTCCAAAAACAGTGCAAAAAATTTTTATGCTGGGGCCCATAGGGGCCCCTCAGGGCACTTTTGAAAATTTTGGCGAATAGGGCGGAACCCTTCGATTTTCTTGAAAATCGGCATGCGTGATGCTTACGTCCATTGGAGAAATCTGGCTGAAGAAACCATATGGGGCATTGATAAATAAGGGGCCTCGGGGGCCTCAAAGCCTAATAATAGTACTTGTGGGCACCAGTTTACGAAAACTTGGGATTTTTTCTTCACCATCAGAAAGGGCTGCATTTTCCAAAAACAGTGCAAAAATTTTTCTTAGGCTGGGGCCCATAGGGGCCCCTCAGGGCACTTTTGAAAATTTTGGCGAATAGGGCGGAACCCTTCGATTTTCTTGAAAATCGGCATGCGTGATGCTTACGTCCATTGGAGAAATCTGGCTGAAGAAACCATATGGGGCATTGATAAATAAGGGGCCTCGGGGGCCTCAAAGCCTAATAATAGTACTTGTGGGCACCAGTTTACGAAAACTTGGGATTTTTTTCTTCACCATCAGAAAGGGCTGCATTTTCCAAAAACAGTGCAAAATTTTTTTAGGGTGGGGCCCATAGGGGCCCCTCAGGGCACTTTTGAAAATTTTGGCGAATAGGGCGGAACCCTTCGATTTTCTTGAAAATCGGCATGCGTGATGCTTACGTCCATTGGAGAAATCTGGCTGAAGAAACCATATGGGGCATTGATAAATAAGGGGCCTCGGGGGCCTCAAAGCCTAATAATAGTACTTGTGGGCACCAGTTTACGAAAACTTGGGATTTTTTTCTTCACCATCAGAAAGGGCTGCATTTTCCAAAAACAGTGCAAAAATTTTTTAGGGTGGGGCCCATAGGGGCCCCTCAGGGCACTTTTGAAAATTTTGGCGAATAGGGCGGAACCCTTCGATTTTCTTGAAAATCGGCATGCGTGATGCTTACGTCCATTGGAGAAATCTGGCTGAAGAAACCATATGGGGCATTGATAAATAAGGGGCCTCGGGGGCCTCAAAGCCTAATAATAGTACTTGTGGGCACCAGTTTACGAAAACTTGGGATTTTTTCTTCACCATCAGAAAGGGCTGCATTTTCCAAAAACAGTGCAAAATTTTTTTAGGGTGGGGCCCATAGGGGCCCCTCAGGGCACTTTTGAAAATTTTGGCGAATAGGGCGGAACCCTTCGATTTTCTTGAAAATCGGCATGCGTGATGCTTACGTCCATTGGAGAAATCTGGCTGAAGAAACCATATGGGGCATTGATAAATAAGGGGCCTCGGGGGCCTCAAAGCCTAATAATAGTACTTGTGGGCACCAGTTTACGAAAACTTGGGATTTTTTTCTTCACCATCAGAAAGGGCTGCATTTTCCAAAAACAGTGCAAAATTTTTTTAGGCTGGGGCCCATAGGGGCCCCTCAGGGCACTTTTGAAAATTTTGGCGAATAGGGCGGAACCCTTCGATTTTCTTGAAAATCGGCATGCGTGATGCTTACGTCCATTGGAGAAATCTGGCTGAAGAAACCATATGGGGCATTGATAAATAAGGGGCCTCGGGGGCCTCAAAGCCTAATAATAGTACTTGTGGGCACCAGTTTACGAAAACTTGGGATTTTTTTCTTCACCATCAGAAAGGGCTGCATTTTCCAAAAACAGTGCAAAATTTTTTTAGGCTGGGGCCCATAGGGGCCCCTCAGGGCACTTTTGAAAATTTTGGCGAATAGGGCGGAACCCTTCGATTTTCTTGAAAATCGGCATGCGTGATGCTTACGTCCATTGGAGAAATCTGGCTGAAGAAACCATATGGGGCATTGATAAATAAGGGGCCTCGGGGGGCCTCAAAGCCTAATAATAGTACTTGTGGGCACCAGTTTACGAAAACTTGGGATTTTTTCTTCACCATCAGAAAGGGCTGCATTTTCCAAAAACAGTGCAAAAAATTTTTATGCTGGGGCCCATAGGGGCCCCTCAGGGCACTTTTGAAAATTTTGGCGAATAGGGCGGAACCCTTCGATTTTCTTGAAAATCGGCATGCGTGATGCTTACGTCCATTGGAGAAATCTGGCTGAAGAAACCATATGGGGCATTGATAAATAAGGGGCCTCGGGGGCCTCAAAGCCTAATAATAGTACTTGTGGGCACCAGTTTACGAAAACTTGGGATTTTTTTCTTCACCATCAGAAAGGGCTGCATTTTCCAAAAACAGTGCAAAACATTTTTTAGGCTGGGGCCCATAGGGGCCCCTCAGGGCACTTTTGAAAATTTTGGCGAATAGGGCGGAACCCTTCGATTTTCTTGAAAATCGGCATGCGTGATGCTTACGTCCATTGGAGAAATCTGGCTGAAGAAACCATATGGGGCATTGATAAATAAGGGGCCTCGGGGGCCTCAAAGCCTAATAATAGTACTTGTGGGCACCAGTTTACGAAAACTTGGGATTTTTTTCTTCACCATCAGAAAGGGCTGCATTTTCCAAAAACAGTGCAAAAAATTTTTTTAGGCTGGGGCCCATAGGGGCCCCTCAGGGCACTTTTGAAAATTTTGGCGAATAGGGCGGAACCCTTCGATTTTCTTGAAAATCGGCATGCGTGATGCTTACGTCCATTGGAGAAATCTGGCTGAAGAAACCATATGGGGCATTGATAAATAAGGGGCCTCGGGGGCCTCAAAGCCTAATAATAGTACTTGTGGGCACCAGTTTACGAAAACTTGGGATTTTTTTCTTCACCATCAGAAAGGGCTGCATTTTCCAAAAACAGTGCAAAAAATTTTTATGCTGGGGCCCATAGGGGCCCCTCAGGGCACTTTTGAAAATTTTGGCGAATAGGGCGGAACCCTTCGATTTTCTTGAAAATCGGCATGCGTGATGCTTACGTCCATTGGAGAAATCTGGCTGAAGAAACCATATGGGGCATTGATAAATAAGGGGCCTCGGGGGCCTCAAAGCCTAATAATAGTACTTGTGGGCACCAGTTTACGAAAACTTGGGATTTTTTCTTCACCATCAGAAAGGGCTGCATTTTCCAAAAACAGTGCAAAACATTTTTTTAGGCTGGGGCCCATAGGGGCCCCTCAGGGCACTTTTGAAAATTTTGGCGAATAGGGCGGACCCCTTCGATTTTCTTGAAAATCGGCATGCGTGATGCTTACGTCCATTGGAGAAATCTGGCTGAAGAAACCATATGGGGCATTGATAAATAAGGGGCCTCGGAGGGCCTCAAAGCCTAATAATAGTACTTGTGGGCACCAGTTTACGAAAACTTGGGATTTTTTCTTCACCATCAGAAAGGGCTGCATTTTCCAAAAACAGTGCAAAATTTTTTTAGGGTGGGGCCCATAGGGGCCCCTCAGGGCACTTTTGAAAATTTTGGCGAATAGGGCGGAACCCTTCGATTTTCTTGAAAATCGGCATGCGTGATGCTTACGTCCATTGGAGAAATCTGGCTGAAGAAACCATATGGGGCATTGATAAATAAGGGGCCTCAGGGGGCCTCAAAGCCTAATAATAGTACTTGTGGGCACCAGTTTACGAAAACTTGGGATTTTTTTCTTCACCATCAGAAAGGGCTGCATTTTCCAAAAACAGTGCAAAAAATTTTATGCTGGGGCCCATAGGGGCCCCTCAGGGCACTTTTGAAAATTTTGGCGAATAGGGCGGAACCCTTCGATTTTCTTGAAAATCGGCATGCGTGATGCTTACGTCCATTGGAGAAATCTGGCTGAAGAAACCATATGAGGCATTGATAAATAAGGGGCCTCGGGGGGCCTCAAAGCCTAATAATAGTACTTGTGGGCACCAGTTTACGAAAACTTGGGATTTTTTTCTTCACCATCAGAAAGGGCTGCATTTTCCAAAAACAGTGCAAAAATTTTTTTAGGCTGGGGCCCATAGGGGCCCCTCAGGGCACTTTTGAAAATTTTGGCGAATAGGGCGGAACCCTTCGATTTTCTTGAAAATCGGCATGCGTGATGCTTACGTCCATTGGAGAAATCTGGCTGAAGAAACCATATGGGGCATTGATAAATAAGGGGCCTCGGGGGGCCTCAAAGCCTAATAATAGTACTTGTGGGCACCAGTTTACGAAAACTTGGGATTTTTTCTTCACCATCAGAAAGGGCTGCATTTTCCAAAAACAGTGCAAAAAAATTTTATGCTGGGGCCCATAGGGGCCCCTCAGGGCACTTTTGAAAATTTTGGCGAATAGGGCGGAACCCTTCGATTTTCTTGAAAATCGGCATGCGTGATGCTTACGTCCATTGGAGAAATCTGGCTGAAGAAAATATCAGGCATTGATAAATAAGGGGCCTCGGGGGCCTCAAAGCCTAATAATAGTACTTGTGGGCACCAGTTTACGAAAACTTGGGATTTTTTTCTTCACCATCAGAAAGGGCTGCATTTTCCAAAAACAGTGCAAAATTTTTTCTTAGGCTGGGGCCCATAGGGGCCCCTCAGGGCACTTTTGAAAATGTTGGCGAATAGGGCGGAACCCTTCGATTTTCTTGAAAATCGGCATGCGTGATGCTTACGTCCATTGGAGAAATCTGGCTGAAGAAACCATATGGGGCATTGATAAATAAGGGGCCTCGGGGGCCTCAAAGCCTAATAATAGTACTTGTGGGCACCAGTTTACGAAAACTTGGGATTTTTTTCTTCACCATCAGAAAGGGCTGCATTTTCCAAAAACAGTGCAAAAAATTTTTTAGGGTGGGGCCCATAGGGGCCCCTCAGGGCACTTTTGAAAATTTTGGCGAATAGGGCGGACCCTTCGATTTTCTTGAAAATCGGCATGCGTGATGCTTACGTCCATTGGAGAAATCTGGCTGAAGAAACCATATGGGGCATTGATAAATAAGGGGCCTCGGGGGGCCTCAAAGCCTAATAATAGTACTTGTGGGCACCAGTTTACGAAAACTTGGGATTTTTTCTTCACCATCAGAAAGGGCTGCATTTTCCAAAAACAGTGCAAAATTTTTTTTAGGGTGGGGCCCATAGGGGCCCCTCAGGGCACTTTTGAAAATTTTGGCGAATAGGGCGGAACCCTTCGATTTTCTTGAAAATCGGCATGCGTGATGCTTACGTCCATTGGAGAAATCTGGCTGAAGAAACCATATGGGGCATTGATAAATAAGGGGCCTCGGGGGCCTCAAAGCCTAATAATAGTACTTGTGGGCACCAGTTTACGAAAACTTGGGATTTTTTTCTTCACCATCAGAAAGGGCTGCATTTTCCAAAAACAGTGCAAAAATTTTCTTAGGGTGGGGCCCATAGGGGCCCCTCAGGGCACTTTTGAAAATTTTGGCGAATAGGGCGGAACCCTTCGATTTTCTTGAAAATCGGCATGCGTGATGCTTACGTCCATTGGAGAAATCTGGCTTAAGAAACATATCAGGCATTGATAAATAAGGGGCCTCAGGGGGCCTCAAAGCCTAATAATAGTACTTGTGGGCACCAGTTTACGAAAACTTGGGATTTTTTTCTTCACCATCAGAAAGGGCTGCATTTTCCAAAAACAGTGCAAAATTTTTTTAGGCTGGGGCCCATAGGGGCCCCTCAGGGCACTTTTGAAAATTTTGGCGAATAGGGCGGAACCCTTCGATTTTCTTGAAAATCGGCATGCGTGATGCTTACGTCCATTGGAGAAATCTGGCTGAAGAAACCATATGGGGCATTGATAAATAAGGGGCCTCGGGGGGCCTCAAAGCCTAATAATAGTACTTGTGGGCACCAGTTTACGAAAACTTGGGATTTTTTTCTTCACCATCAGAAAGGGCTGCATTTTCCAAAAACAGTGCAAAATTTTTCTTAGGCTGGGGCCCATAGGGGCCCCTCAGGGCACTTTTGAAAATTTTGGCGAATAGGGCGGAACCCTTCGATTTTCTTGAAAATCGGCATGCGTGATGCTTACGTCCATTGGAGAAATCTGGCTTAAGAAAATATGAGGCATTGATAAATAAGGGGCCTCGGGGGCCTCAAAGCCTAATAATAGTACTTGTGGGCACCAGTTTACGAAAACTTGGGATTTTTTTCTTCACCATCAGAAAGGGCTGCATTTTCCAAAAACAGTGCAAAATTTTTTTAGGCTGGGGCCCATAGGGGCCCCTCAGGGCACTTTTGAAAATTTTGGCGAATAGGGCGGAACCCTTCGATTTTCTTGAAAATCGGCATGCGTGATGCTTACGTCCATTGGAGAAATCTGGCTGAAGAAACCATATGGGGCATTGATAAATAAGGGGCCTCGGGGGGCCTCAAAGCCTAATAATAGTACTTGTGGGCACCAGTTTACGAAAACTTGGGATTTTTTTCTTCACCATCAGAAAGGGCTGCATTTTCCAAAAACAGTGCAAAAATTTTTTAGGGTGGGGCCCATAGGGGCCCCTCAGGGCACTTTTGAAAATTTTGGCGAATAGGGCGGACCCCTTCGATTTTCTTGAAAATCGGCATGCGTGATGCTTACGTCCATTGGAGAAATCTGGCTGAAGAAACCATATGGGGCATTGATAAATAAGGGGCCTCGGAGGGCCTCAAAGCCTAATAATAGTACTTGTGGGCACCAGTTTACGAAAACTTGGGATTTTTTTCTTCACCATCAGAAAGGGCTGCATTTTCCAAAAACAGTGCAAAATTTTTTTAGGGTGGGGCCCATAGGGGCCCCTCAGGGCACTTTTGAAAATTTTGGCGAATAGGGCGGAACCCTTCGATTTTCTTGAAAATCGGCATGCGTGATGCTTACGTCCATTGGAGAAATCTGGCTGAAGAAACCATATGGGGCATTGATAAATAAGGGGCCTCGGGGGCCTCAAAGCCTAATAATAGTACTTGTGGGCACCAGTTTACGAAAACTTGGGATTTTTTTCTTCACCATCAGAAAGGGCTGCATTTTCCAAAAACAGTGCAAAATTTTTTTAGGGTGGGGCCCATAGGGGCCCCTCAGGGCACTTTTGAAAATTTTGGCGAATAGGGCGGAACCCTTCGATTTTCTTGAAAATCGGCATGCGTGATGCTTACGTCCATTGGAGAAATCTGGCTTAAGAAACCATATGAGGCATTGATAAATAAGGGGCCTCGGGGGCCTCAAAGCCTAATAATAGTACTTGTGGGCACCAGTTTACGAAAACTTGGGATTTTTTTCTTCACCATCAGAAAGGGCTGCATTTTCCAAAAACAGTGCAAAATTTTCTTAGGCTGGGGCCCATAGGGGCCCCTCAGGGCACTTTTGAAAATTTTGGCGAATAGGGCGGAACCCTTCGATTTTCTTGAAAATCGGCATGCGTGATGCTTACGTCCATTGGAGAAATCTGGCTGAAGAAACCATATGGGGCATTGATAAATAAGGGGCCTCGGGGGGCCTCAAAGCCTAATAATAGTACTTGTGGGCACCAGTTTACGAAAACTTGGGATTTTTTTCTTCACCATCAGAAAGGGCTGCATTTTCCAAAAACAGTGCAAAAAATTTTTATGGTGGGGCCCATAGGGGCCCCTCAGGGCACTTTTGAAAATTTTGGCGAATAGGGCGGAACCCTTCGATTTTCTTGAAAATCGGCATGCGTGATGCTTACGTCCATTGAAGAAATCTGGCTGAAGAAACCATATGGGGCATTGATAAATAAGGGGCCTCGGGGGCCTCAAAGCCTAATAATAGTACTTGTGGGCACCAGTTTACGAAAACTTGGGATTTTTTTCTTCACCATCAGAAAGGGCTGCATTTTCCAAAAACAGTGCAAAATTTTTTAGGCTGGGGCCCATAGGGGCCCCTCAGGGCACTTTTGAAAATTTTGGCGAATAGGGCGGAACCCTTCGATTTTCTTGAAAATCGGCATGCGTGATGCTTACGTCCATTGGAGAAATCTGGCTTAAGAAAATATCAGGCATTGATAAATAAGGGGCCTCAGGGGGCCTCAAAGCCTAATAATAGTACTTGTGGGCACCAGTTTACGTAAACTTGGGATTTTTTCTTCACCATCAGAAAGGGCTGCATTTTCCAAAAACAGTGCAAATTTTTTCTTAGGCTGGGGCCCATAGGGGCCCCTCAGGGCACTTTTGAAAATGTTGGCGAATAGGGCGGAACCCTTCGATTTTCTTGAATTTCGGCATGCGTGATGCTTACGTCCATTGGAGAAATCTGGCTGAAGAAACCATATGGGGCATTGATAAATAAGGGGCCTCGGGGGCCTCAAAGCCTAATAATAGTACTTGTGGGCACCAGTTTACGAAAACTTGGGATTTTTTTCTTCACCATCAGAAAGGGCTGCATTTTCCAAAAACAGTGCAAAAAAACTTTTAGGCTGGGGCCCATAGGGGCCCCTCAGGGCACTTTTGAAAATTTTTGGCGAATAGGGCGGGAACCCTTCGATTTTCTTGAAGATCGGCATGCGTGATGCTTACGTCCATTGGAGAAATCTGGCTGAAGAAACCATATGGGGCATTGATAAATAAGGGGCCTCGGGGGCCACAAAGCCTAATAATAGTACTTGTGGGCACCAGTTTACGAAAACTTGGGACTTTTTTCTTCACCATCAGAAAGGGCTGCATTTTCCAAAAACAGTGCAAAAAAATTTTATGCTGGGCCCCATAGGGGCCCCTCAGGGCACTTTTGAAAATTTTGGCAAATAGGGGGAACCCTTCGATTTTCTTGAAGATCGGCATGCGTGATGCTTACGTCCATTGGAGAAATCTGGCTGAAGAAACCATATGGGGCATTGATAAATAAGGGGCCTCGGGGGCCTCAAAGCCTAATAATAGTACTTGTGGGCACCAGTTTACGAAAACTTGGGATTTTTTCTTCACCATCAGAAAGGGCTGCATTTTCCAAAAACATTGCAAAACATTTTTTTAGGGTGGGGCCCATAGGGGCCCCTCAGGGCACTTTTGAAAATTTTGGCGAATAGGGCGGAACCCTTCGATTTTCTTGAAAATCGGCATGCGTGATGCTTACGTCCATTGAAGAAATCTGGCTGAAGAAACCATATGGGGCATTGATAAATAAGGGGCCTCGGGGGCCTCAAAGCCTAATAATAGTACTTGTGGGCACCAGTTTACGAAAACTTGGGATTTTTTTCTTCACCATCAGAAAGGGCTGCATTTTCCAAAAACAGTGCAAAATTTTTCTTAGGGGTGGGGCCCATAGGGGCCCCTCAGGGCACTTTTGAAAATTTTGGCGAATAGGGCGGAACCCTTCGATTTTCTTGAAAATCGGCATGCGTGATGCTTACGTCCATTGGAGAAATCTGGCTTAAAAAATATCAGGCATTGATAAATAAGGGGCCTCGGGGGCCTCAAAGCCTAATAATAGTACTTGTGGGCACCAGTTTACGTAAACTTGGGATTTTTTTCTTCACCATCAGAAAGGGCTGCATTTTCCAAAAACAGTGCAAATTTTTCTTAGGCTGGGGCCCATAGGGGCCCCTCAGGGCATTTTTGAAAATGTTGGCGAATAGGGCGGAACCCTTCGATTTTCTTGAATTTCGGCATGCGTGATGCTTACGTCCATTGGAGAAATCTGGCTGAAGAAACCATATGGGGCATTGATAAATAAGGGGCCTCGGGGGCCTCAAAGCCTAATAATAGTACTTGTGGGCACCAGTTTACGAAAACTTGGGATTTTTTTCTTCACCATCAGAAAGGGCTGCATTTTCCAAAAACAGTGCAAAATTTTTCTTAGGGTGGGGCCCATAGGGGCCCCTCAGGGCACTTTTGAAAATTTTGGCGAATAGGGCGGAACCCTTCGATTTTCTTGAAAATCGGCATGCGTGATGCTTACGTCCATTGGAGAAATCGGGCTGAAGAAACCTGCCCGGGCATTGATAAATAAGGGGCCTCGGGGGCCTCAAAGCCTAATAATAGTACTTGTGGGCACCAGTTTACGAAAACTTGGGATTTTTTCTTCACCATCAGAAAGGGCTGCATTTTCCAAAAACAGTGCAAAAAATCTTTTAGGGTGGGCCCATAGGGGCCCCTCAGGGCACTTTTGAAAATGTTGGCGAATAGGGCGGACTTCTTCGATTTTCTTGAAAATCGGCATGCGTGATGCTTACGTCCATTGGAGAAATCGGGCTGAAGAACCCCCTATATGTTGTCCTCAGCCAGATCATTTTTGCAACACTCATGCGTTTTCTAGATTTGTAGCTCTGGGTCATAGGCGTGATATATGGGAGGGTAGTTCATGTCTGATATGATTTGGGTTGGGTTGCTCCTGTATTGGCATTGGCATATGTCTATTGTAAAAGTATTGCTCGTGGAAACGTAAGTAATGCTGATTTTTAATTTAGCAACCACATTCGACATCGACCAGAGACCCAAAGTCCTGAGTCCTTTGAACCGGCCCCGGCCCCGGCCCTTACTATAATGCTATTGTCAGTTAAAAAAATTGACTGACCGGATGTGTTGCTTTCGTACCTATTTTGTAAATATGAAGACAAAGCGCTATGTTGAAAAATTGTCTCACACCCAGCTTTGTACCCAATTGCTTAAAATCATTTTGTATTATAATAACGTAAACATTTTTTACATGTTAGGTTTCTGGACTACACAAAATTGATTGAGAGTAGGGCATGGGGTACATGAGATAGTAAGCGTAATCTTTTGAGCAAAATAAGAGACAGTTAAAACCATTGATGAGCTGGACACGATGGTCTAGAATTTTAGAGGGAAATCAACATGTGAAAACGTTTTTTGCACTTTAACTTATTGTGTGTGTGGGACAAATCTACGATTAAGCATATATATCCGAGAAACAACTGGATACAACGTCACAAATACTCCAAAGCCATGAAAAGTTCTTCCAAGGGCTACTTTACCGCTGCAGCAAATGTTAAAGCGCATGGAATGTTTTTGATTTCGATAGAACGAATACCGGAGTTAGCCCTCGGATGGTTTCCAGCCTAAGAGCTGGAAAACTTTATTGGATATTTTTGTGAGAATTGATGCGTGTGTCGTTTGGTGGCTTTCTTGATCCACCCTGGTGGGCCTCCGAGCCACCTTTCGCCCCGGTGGGAGGGGGTTTCAAACAATCCGCCTCGAATTTGCCACCTATGCAGGATAACGAATAGAAGTGAACGATTTTGGACAGCGCATAAGAAGTCATTACGAGACTACATTGGTCTCTTTTGGGTACAGGTAAAGATTAAGGTCATGACAGGACAAAGAAGGTGGCATGTTTGATAATAGTTTCTTGGCTCTAGTACCTGTCAGTGTTGGGTTAGAATCATTTTTAGGCACATTTCGCGTCTTCTTGCTCCGGTAAATTGAATAATGTATAATATGATTATACTAGATCAAAACATAAATATAAACCGGCATATGGTCAGGTAAAGGTCACTATCTAACCTAGCATAGTTAAAATGAATATTAACCCGCGCCCCACCGGGGGTCCAGCGCCACCTTCGCCCCACCGGGGCCATCGATGGCCCCCCCTCTAACTCCGAAAACATGGGCGTTAGCGCAAATCTGCAAAGTGCAATAGAAAGCTCGCGTGAATTCAGTAAGAAATTACTTCATATGTTTTAGTGCTCAGGTCAATGGTTTGACCTCCAGAGGTCAAATTAGGTCAACATCGGCTATTTTCACTCAAATATGCAATCCTTAAGCAAATTGGGCATAACTCTTATGCCATTAGAGCTATTGAGGTTTGGTA
This sequence comes from Lepas anatifera, assembly GCA_034440635.1. Classification (NCBI taxonomy): domain Eukaryota; kingdom Metazoa; phylum Arthropoda; class Thecostraca; family Lepadidae; genus Lepas; species Lepas anatifera. Next base: position 203,004 of record JAOTON010000830.1, on the reverse strand, counting down.
AAGTACATTTGATAGGAAATTGTCAGTAATTTTTCCGCTATGAAAAACGTAAAGACCTCCCGCCAGTGGTTTGACCTCCAGAGGTCACCTCGTAACCTAAGATGACCTGAGGTCACGAAAGGTCAGAAAGTGACCTTGCCGTATATCAAATAAAAGCTAATGACAAGAAAAAGACGATGGTGTTTGTTTCAGCGCTCTAGCTTATACAGATCAAAAGTTATTGTCAAAATACTGTTTTTGACCCCTGGTGACTTTGGATGACCTTGGAGAGGTCAAAGGGCAAATATGGCCCCTGGAATCCGTGAAGGGGTATCCAAGAACGCTATTCTGATCAAGCTGAGCATTTTCAATCGCTTTTGTGACTTTTAGATCATAAGACAGCTTTTCCCCATGCTTTTTCAATGGGAGAGGTCACCTCGTGACCTGACCTCAGGGCTCCAAATCGAAAAATCCCGGATATACACCTTGTGCACCCCGGAGGGGCCATAATGTGTAGGAAGTTTCAAATCGATCGACTTCGAAATGTAGCTCTTACAGAGCTCTAAAGTTGAAGTGAGGTGACCTTGGTTGACCTTGTCTGGTGACCTGACCTTGGGTGACCCGGGGTAAATAATTTCAGGGATGGTGGAAAAATGATGCAGCGAGAGGTAGAGCTCTCAACCGCGGTGCTGCATTTCTTCGTTTTTCTGCTATCCCGGAAAAACCTTAGGAGGGGGTCATCGATGGCCCCCGGTTGGGCGAGGGTTAATCAACCTGCAAAAACAATTCAAAAGTAATGGTATCAACATAAAGGCCTTATCACAATTTCCTGCAGACTTATTCCCCGAAGTTCTAAAAGGAAGTGGGTTAAAATGACCTCCCAAAGATCACAGGTAAAAAATTGCAGCATGAAGATATAAAGGGTCTAGGATAAAATAATTTGGAGGATACGAAATTATTCCAAGTAGTATCTACAAGAACAGAAAAGTTTTCGTCCAATTTCCGTTTCCCCAGATATTTCTGAAGGAGAGGTCATGTCCCGTACCTGAGCCTAGGCCATCTATGAAAAAGTACTGCAATATATTTCATAGTACTCGGTTGGTCCGTTGTATGGTATTAGATTATCTTTGATAGATTCACGCTTTGCTTACTTTTGCCTCCTTCATCATTTCTGGAAGTGAGATCACTCGAACTGCACTGGGGTTTGAAGCCCTCGGGGGCCCCTTGTTTATCAATGCCCCATAGGGTTTCTTCAGCCAGATTTCTCCAATGGACGTAAGCATCACGCATGCCGATTTTCAAGAAATTCGAAGGGGTCCGCCCTATTCGCCAAAATTTTCAAAAGTGCCCTGAGCGGCCCCTATGGGCCCCACCCTAAAAATATTTTTTGCACTGTTTTTGGAAAATGCAGCCCTTTCTGATGGTGAAGAAAAAAATCCCAAGTTTTCGTAAACTGGTGCCCACAAGTACTATTATTAGGCTTTGAGGCCCCCCGAGGCCCCTTATTTATCAATGCCCCATATGGTTTTTTCAGCCAGATTTCTCCAATGGACGTAAGCATCACGCATGCCGATTTTCAAGAAAATCGAAGGGGTCCGCCCTATTCGCCAAAATTTTCAAAAAGTGCCCTGAGGGGCCCCAAGGTATGTTTTCTGTTAATATTTGTCTTAGATATCTTTGGGGTATTGATATCTTCGTCTGATATCAGTTTGGATGTGATCAGCCTTCTTGTTGAGCTAGGACATAGCTTTAAGTGTTGTGATCTAAGTTGTACTGAATATGAATGTGGGCTGAATCTGTGCTGAATCTGTGCTGAACGTGTGCTAACTTTACGTACATTGTAGATCCCCTGAATTAATGATGCCCTTATTTAGCACCCACATCCGGCCAATCATGGAATACTGTTCGTGCGTGTGGCATACAGGCTATTCTGGGGACCTGCGTGTCCTGGAATCCGTGCAATGTCGCTGGACCAAGAGAGTAAACGGTTTAGCCAACCTGGACTATGGTGCTAGATTACGATCGCTCAGGCAATATTCGGTTCAGGTCAGGCTCTTGCGCGCAGATTTGATCCAATGCTGGAAAATATTTCACGGAAAATGTAAAATCAGTCCTGCTGACCTTTTCGACATGACAGATTACCCAGGTTTGCGGGGCCATAGGTTCAGAATACAGCAAGTCCATGTGCACACGGACACACGCAAACGCTCATTTAGGGTCCGTTGTGTCCGTGCCTGGAATAGTCTTCCAGACCATGTAGTCGCTGAGATCAACCTGAAATGTTTCAAGTCCAAGCTGGCAACTGCACTGGGTGATACATTGTATAGTTACCTGCCCTGACGTGTGCCCAGTTTGTGAATATGACCCAAACTTGTGACATTAGGTGAGAGACACAAAGTGTGTGTACATGATCACGTTAGATAAACTTTGTCAAATATTGTGTAGACGCATAATACCGGTCTGGGCCTACTGCCCGACCTGGAGCGTCTTGTGATACACGGGTTTCCTCCCTGTCCTGGTATACCTTCCTAACAACCTGGCCAGGCAGGGAACCCCATCAGGTGAGTGCATCAGGTGAGTATAGCCGGGTCTACGTCACTTTATCGTTACCATAAGGACTCGGTAAAGTCGTCTATAAATGTTGACTTTGAGGCCGATTTTCAGGCATTTTGAGCCTGAATTTGCAAAAATGAGAATATGACTTCTGAAACAACTTTTTGTAACCTTTTGATCTAGCCAATAAAAATTGTTGCGACAATGTCCCTTTAATGAAATGTCAAAACAGCGTTAAACTGTCCTTAAAGGGAATATGGCAACTTTTTTTCAGGTGTCGGCCGGAGCCCTGTATTTTACACCTATTTCTTTTTCAGAGGGTAACAAGACACCAACTAGTTCTAGTCAAACACAGATAATACGACTCAATATACCATTACTACAAGCTGTGAAAACAGTCAAGAATACCTACCCCGCAGTTGGTGGTACATTTGATCTTCACATGATTAATTACGCCTGTAAGAAACGAGCACTGGGTGTGGGTGTGGGTGTGGGTGTGGGTGTGGGTGTGTGTGTGTGTGTGTGTGTGTGTGTGTGTGTGTGCGTGTGCGTGCGTGCGTGTGCGTGTGTGTGTGTGTGTGTGCGTGCGTGTGCGTGCGTGTGCGTGCGTGCGTGTGCGTGTGCGTGTGTGTGTGTGTCTGAGTATTGTTAGCAGTGATGAGCGAGGAAGTGTTTAGTTTTCTTAGGTTTAATTCATAGGCGTTGGTATAACCCTCCTCATACGTCATCGAACTGTTGGCTCTTTCTTTCTATTTTAGAAATATATTTCTCTACCTCAAGATATCCCTTCAAATATTTCTTAAGATGATTAACAGTAGGGCTATCGTTACGGTCTCTCTGCCTCCAAATGAAATCTTTAACCATCATAATAATCGAATTTACCTGTTTTGATTTTACGTTGTTTGTTAGCTCTTTTCCGAGGAAAATGTTAGCGCAGGTTAAGCCTTCGGATAATCCTAATAAGTTTTCTAATTCTCTCCATAGCAACCGTACAGATGGACAGAGCCAAAATTTATGTATAATAGTCTCTGAATATATTGGGCAATTTTTGCATTTGTCGCTTTCTTTAATTCCGTATATATAAAGCAGTCTGTTCGTCGGCAATATTCTCTTCAGACATTGATACTGTAGCCATTTTAGCCTCTTATCATTTGAACATGCGTGCAGGTTAGAGTAAACTTTTGGCCAATCAATTTGTTGCATCAGCGATAGATCATTTTCCCATTTTAGGCGACATGTCTCCAGTTCTGTGGGCAAGTGAGTGTCTATAAGTTGTGTGTAAGCCCATTTCGCGGTCTTCGGTGTAGTCTGCAACAGCTCAAAAATATCTTCTGGCTTGCTAAAATTTGGCCTATCGGTATCTATCTGTTGCTTCCATCTGTTTGGAATTGCCCTCATAATTGAATGGGCTGTCATCGGGTGAATGCCGAACTTTTCGGCCACTTGGTTTGACGTCATTAGATACTTCTCTCTTGCGTCGTAGACATCGCTAATTTTCACTAATCCCTTGTTAATTATACTTGACCTGTTGATTGTGTTATTCTGTTCTAACTTCAGGTGCCTATTTATCCATATAACTTGATTGAGTAAGTGAGCTCCACTATCCTCCTGCCATTCTATGGTTGAACTCCATGCGGAGCAGGTTTCTACCCAAAACGGATTTTGTATGTGCTTCTGTATCAGCTTATCACTACAATTGCAATGAAAGATTGAAGTGTTTCCATTAAGTGATAGCATATTTTTAACAACATTTTCCATTTTGCCGCGTTACTTTGATCCATGAATATTTTTGCCCAAGTCATTTTTAGGCTTTTTGACTGAACTATGATGTCCGGGACGGCCAGGCCACCGTTCTTATATTTTGATTTTAGCGTTGCCCTCTTTACACGATCTTTCTTCCCGCCCCATATGAAGTTAAATAGTGATCTTTCAACGGCTTTAACAAAATCTTGTTTAGGTGCTGGCAAGACTGTCATTAGATACACTAGCTGCGACATGATTTCCGATTTAATTAAGTGTATTTTTCCAAAAGGTGTGAGACCTCTTCCGTTCCACGGAGTGAGACGAGCCTTCATACTTTTAAACTTGCTTTTATAATTTGTTTTGCAGATATCAGTGTTAGGATTATTTGAAATTTGAATGCCTAAAATTTCTATCGTGTCATTTGGCCATTGAATATCATATTCGGGACACATGGGCTGCTGATTTGACGCATCTTCTCCAATCCACAGAGCCTGCGTCTTTCTACGATTAAGGCCTAATCCTGAAATTGCCCTAAACTCATCAAAGATGTCTATAGATGCTTTCAAGGAGTCCCTACTACTGTCTTCTATCAGCGTCACGTCGTCCGCGTAGGCGCTGACCTTAACTTCTGTTTGCTCTACGGTGATACCTCTGATTGATCTGCATCTTCTGATGCGTTCCAAAAGGGGTTCAAAGCATAACAAAAACAAGAGACAACTTAACGGGCACCCCTGTCTGAGGCCCCGTTCTATTTTATACGGCTGGGAGACTAAACCATTTATTTGAACGGATGCGAGGGTAGGACAAGTTGGCCTTGGGTCATACAAAATGTCTATCCATTTCACGAAATTATTTCCGAAGCCAAATTCCCTAATTGTCCGTTTCAAATATTGCCAATCTACGCAATCATAAGCGTTTTTTACGTCGCACGCCAAAATAAGGGCTGATTTTTTCTGCGTCTCGCAATAACCCATGGTATCAAGGATTCACCGAACGTTCTCCCCAATATACCTTCCCTTTATGAAACCAGTTTGATCCTCATTAATTATGGATTTGATTACAGTGGATAATCTATTTGCTAGACATTTGGTAATAATTTTGAACAAAGTATTAAGAAGACTTATTGGGCGCATGTTTTCGAGACAACGACTGTCTTTACCCTTTTTAGGAATAATTGTTGTAACGCTTCTCTTGATATTTTCAGGCATTTTTCCATTTGCAAAGATTTCATTGCACACTCGCATCATTAGGCTTTTTAGTTCTGACCAAAATAACTTATAAAATTCGCCAGTATACCCAGAAGGCCCCGGCGATGAGTTATTACGGGTCGAAAATACAGCATGTTCAAGTTCTTCTACACTTAGGGCACTATCACAGTACTCTCTTTCTTCGTCTGAGAGACGAGGAAGATGATCAAAGAACGGGGCATTGTCTAATAAAACAGTTTCCCTCTTGTAGAGATTGTCGAAAAAGGACTTCCCTTCATCCAGCATCGCTCTTGTGTTGCTAGTTATTACTTTAGATCCTTCGTCATTTTGATCCTTTACAAAAAGAGATTTGCATATATTTTTACCTCTGTTACGCTTTTGTATATCGTGGAAATATTTTGAGCCTGTCTCGCCAAGATGCCGCCATCGTACCTTTGCTAAGAACATTCCTCGGCTGGTCAGGTCATTAATCAAGTCGTCCCTTTGTTCTAGCAAAGTTATTATGCGGTTAGAGTTTTCGTCATCATCTCCTTGCATTTTCTTAATATTTTCTTCTATCTCTTTCAGAGCTTGTTCTGCTCGCCTTTTCTTACGAGCCGAAAAAGCAATAATATATCCCCTCAACACACAAAGAACTGTCTCAAACAACGTTACCTGTGATGTTGTGTTTGACATATTTTGGTGAACAATTTCTGGGATCTTCTGACGAACCATACTTACGAATTCTTCATCTTTTAAAAGCCCATTGTTAAATTTCCAAAAGGATTTACCTATTTCAATGGTTGGAATGTTAATGGAAATTGAAACCAGCTTGTGATCAGAAAGGTAACCGTTTCCAATTTCAGCTTGTGGATTTGCTTCAGCTGATATGAGTTCGCGGCTGACAAGGAAGAAGTCTATGCGAGACTTACTTGGCGGATTTTTCCTGACGCATGTGTAGCTTTCTTCGCGAGGGTATAGCTTACGCCAAATGTCAACTAGGTTCTTATCTACCATCAATTGCTTTAATATATCACTACATTTTTCGTTGTTAGTAACTCGGCGTGCCGAGCTCAATCGGTCTTTAGAGACATTTAGGCAAAGGTTAAAGTCACCACCAATAATAATTGTTGCATTTTCATATTCTGTCAACTTCAGACAAAAGTCTTCAAAGATACGGGGGTTGTCGTTATTTGGACCATACATATTTCCCATCGTTATTGAAATTCCGTGGTATTGCAGCTCGAATGTGAGAAACCTCCCACTTGGATCACTGCAGACTTTATCTATCACTATCCCTGAATTTGGTTTCACTAGCACGGCTACCCCTTTACTGTTAGTTTCTCCGTGGGCGAAATGGATGGGGCCAGACCATTCATTTTTCCATTGAGATTCATCCTGATCAGACGAGTGTGTCTCCAGGAGAAGCATCACGTCAGAACGTAACTGTTTCAGCCACGTGAAGATTTTTCTCCTTTTGGGAACTCCGTCAATGGTCTGGGAACGCAGGCCGTTTACATTTAGCGATGCAACACTGATATTTGACCTAAACGTAGATGTGCTCATTTTAAATTATGCAGGCTATTACTTATATCGGGTACCGAATGACGCTCGCGGATTTTCTTACAGAGAAGACATCTGAATTGGAAGCTGGGAGCCAACAGTTCGTTGCTGCAGTTTTTCCCTATAGAAATGTACCTATATCTGCGGCATGCTGTGAGATGTGTGGGTGTGTGGTGATTGACGATGAAGGAACTCATGAACACTTAAAAAAAGATGACACACGGGCCCACGCGGGCCGGGCGCGCGGAAACAATGCCTTTACCTCACTTTTCCATCACTGAGGTGCACCATACAATTCACTGGGCGTGAAGGCGGATGAAAAGCCGCAACATAGGGGATGAGTGGTCCCAGACCTAATGTTCTCATGGAATCGATTATCAGATGCAAACTAAGTTGAAATAGTCACGTGGAGCATAATTGGGAGTTATCACAACAATTCATTAAACGGTTAGGCCTCAGTCTTCCTTTGCACATAAATGTTACTTTTTACTTTTGCAAACAATCTAACAGAAAAGCTTCAGAAAATGAAAACAGTGCGACAGTACCTGCAGGCGGCGCACGTCTTGAGTACCTGGGAGGGCACTCCGAACTCCGCATCTCCAGCCGCGGTCACCAGACCGCCACTCGAATGCCCCGTCAGGGCTGACGTCACCCGTGGGTGACGTCACCTCACCGTGCGCAACCAGCGTTCACGCATCACAACAACAATTCATTAGATGGTTTGGCCTCAGTTTTTCTTTGCACTGAAATGTTACTTTTTCAAACGATCTAACAGTGTTGAGAAAACGGTTACAGACAGGTAAATAATACGCTTCAGTGACATGAGGAAAACATAATTCGAGCACACAACTAAATCGTGCTGGTCTGACCTTCACCGGTTCAAGAAGTTCCAAAGGAAAACCGTTGTTCCAAACCAACCGCCCCACCGGGGGGCCATCGATGGCCCCCTCTAACTCCGAAAATATGGGCGTTAGCGCAAATCTGCAAAGTGCAATAGAAAGCTCGCGTGAATTCAGTAAGAAATTACTTCGCATGTTTTAGTGCTCAGGTCAATGGTTTGACCTCCAGAGGTCAAATTAGGTCAAGATCGGCTATTTTCACTAAAATATGCAATGCTTAAGCAAACTGGGCATAACTCTTAGGCCATTAGAGCTATTGAGGCCTGGTAAAGTACATTTGATAGGAAATTGCCAGTACTTTTTCCGCTATGTAGAACGTAAAGACCTCCCGCCAGTGGTTTGACCTCCAGAGGTCACCTCGTGACCTAAGATGACCTGAGGTCACGAAAGGTCAAAAAGTGACCTTGCCGTATATCAAATGAAAGCTAATGACAAGAAAAAGACGATGGTGTTTGTTTCAGCGCTCTAGCTTAATTAGGTCAAAAGTTATTGTCAAAATACTGTTTTTGACCCCTGGTGACTTTGGATGACCTTGGAAAGGTCAAAGGGCAAATATGGCCCCTGGAATCCGTGAAGGGGTGTCCAAGAATGCTATTCTGATCAAGCTGAGCATTTTCAATCGCTTTTGTGACTTTTAGATCATAAGACAACTTTTCCCCATGCTTTTTCAATGGGAGAGGTCACCTCATGACCTGACCTCAGGGCTCCAAATCGAAAAATCCCGGATATACACCTTGTGCACCCCGGAGGGGCCATAATGTGTAGGAAGTTTCAAATCGATCGACTTCGAAATGTAGCTCTTACAGAGCTCTAAAGTTGAAGTGAGGTGACCTTGGTTGACCTTGTCTGGTGACCTGACCTTGGGTGACCCGGGGTAAATAATTTCAGGGATGGTGGAAAAATGATGCAGCGAGAGGTAGAGCTCTCAACCGCGGTGCTGCGTCTCTTCGTTTTTCTGCTATCCCGGAAAAACCTTAGGAGGGGGTCATCGATGGCCCCCGGTTGGGCGAGGGTTAATCAACCTGCAAAAACAATTCAAAAGTAATGGTATCAACATAAAGGCCTTATCACAATTTCCTGCAGACTTATTCCCCGAAGTTCTAAAAGGAAGTGGGTTAAAATGACCTCCCAAAGATCACAGGTAAAAAATTGCAGCATGAAGATATAAAGGGTCTAGGATAAAATAATTTGGAGGATACGAAATTATTCCAAGTAGTATCTACAAGAACAGAAAAGTTTTCGTCCAATTTCCGTTTCCCCAGATATTTCTGAAGGAGAGGTCATGTCCCGTACCTGAGCCTAGGTCATCTATGAAAAAGTACTGCAATATATTTCATAGTACTCGGTTGGTCCGTTGTATGGTATTAGATTATCTTTGATAGATTCACGCTTTGCTTACTTTTGCCACCTTCATCATTTCTGGAAGTGAGATCACTCGAACTGCACTGGGGTTTGAAGCCCTCGGGGGCCCCTTGTTTATCAATGCCCCATAGGGTTTCTTCAGCCAGATTTCTCCAATGGACGTAAGCATCACGCATGCCGATTTTCAAGAAATTCGAAGGGGTCCGCCCTATTCGCCAAAATTTTCAAAAGTGCCCTGAGCGGCCCCTATGGGCCCCACCCTAAAAATATTTTTTGCACTGTTTTTGGAAAATGCAGCCCTTTCTGATGGTGAAGAAAAAAATCCCAAGTTTTCGTAAACTGGTGCCCACAAGTACTATTATTAGGCTTTGAGGCCCCCGAGGCCCCTTATTTATCCATGCCCCATATGGTTTCTTCAGCCAGATTTCTCCAATAGACGTAAGCATCACGCATACCGATTTTCAAGAAAATCGAAGGGGTCCGCCCTATTCGCCAAAATTTTCAAAAGTGCCCTGAGGGGCCCCTATGGGCCCCACCCTAAAAAAAATTTTGCACTGTTTTTGGAAAATGCAGCTCCTTCTGATGGTGAAGAAAAAAAAAACACCAAGTTTTGTAAACTGGTGCCCACAAGTACTATTATTAGGCTTTGAGGCCCCCCGAGGCCCCTTATTTATCAATGCCCCATATGGTTTCTTCAGCCAGATTTCTCCAATGGACGTAAGCATCACGCATGCCGATTTTCAAGAAAATCGAAGGGGTCCGCCCTATTCGCCAAAATTTTCAAAAGTGCCCTGAGGGGCCCCAAGGTATGTTTTCTGTAAATATTTGTCTTAGATATCTTTGGGGTATTGATATCTTCGTCTGATATCAGTTTGGATGTGGTCAGCCTTCTTGTTGAGCTAGGACATAGCTTTAAGTGTTGTGATCTAAGTTTGTACTGAATATGAATGTGGGCTGAATCTGTGCTGAATCTGTGCTGAACGTGTGCTAACTTTACGTACATTGTAGATCCCCTGAATTAATGATGCCCTTATTTAGCACCCACATCCGGCCAATCATGGAATACTGTTCGTGCGTGTGGCATACAGGCTATTCTGGGGACCTGCGTGTCCTGGAATCCGTGCAGTGTCGCTGGACCAAGAGAGTAAACGGTTTAGCCAACCTGGACTATGGTGCTAGATTACGATCGCTCAGGCAATATTCGGTTCAGGTCAGGCTCTTGCGCGCAGATTTGATCCAATGCTGGAAAATATTTCACGGAAAATGTAAAATCAGTCCTGCTGACCTTTTCGACATGACAGATTACCCAGGTTTGCGGGGCCATAGGTTCAGAATACAGCAAGCCCATGTGCACACGGACACACGCAAACGCTCATTTAGCGTCCATTGTGTCCGTGCCTGGAATAGTCTTCCAGACCATGTAGTCGCTGAGATCAACCTGAAATGTTTCAAGTCCAAGCTGGCAACTGCACTGAGTGATACATTGTATAGTTACCTGCCCTGACGTGTGCCCAGTTTGTGAATATGACCCAAACTTGTGACATTAGGTGAGAGACACAAAGTGTGTGTACATGATCACGTTAGATAAACTTTGTCAAATATTATGTAGACGTATAATACCGGTCTGGGCCTACTGCCCGACCTGGAGCGTCTTGTGATACACGGGTTTCCTCCCTGTCCTGGTATACCTTCCTAACAACCTGGCCAGGCAGGGAACCCCATCAGGTGAGTGCATCAGGTGAGTATAGCCGGGTCTACGTCACTTTATCGTTACCATAAGGACTCGGTAAAGTCGTCTATAAATGTTGACTTTGAGGCCGATTTTCAGGCATTTTGAGCCTGAATTTGCAAAAATGAGAATATGACTTCTGAAACAACTTTTTGTAACCTTTTGATCTAGCCAATAAAAATTTTTGCGACAATGTCCCTTTAATGAAATGTCAAAACAGCATTAAACTGTCCTTAAAGGGAATATGGCAACTTGGCCGAATTTCGGATTGAGTGTAATTAGGCATACTTTTTGGCCGAAAACAACAAAACCGCTCATGATTTCACTGAAAAAGTACAATAACTTCAATATTTGGATTTTTAAAATTCTCCTCTAGGAAAAGAAATAAATATCCGCCCGTGGATGATGTCATAATCTGGCAACCACTACCATACTCGAAACGCTTCAAGGGCTTCGATTGGCTGATGCTCATCGTGACGTCAGCATATGTTGTCACACCAGCAGCTCACAACAATGGCCGCCTGGCGAGAAATACATGAGAGGTTCATTTCGGGTAGGTTTTAGCTTTCTTCTACGGAAATATCGAGTTCCAAGACAAATGATATATAGAGTGCCGGGTTTTCCGACTTGCTTTACAACTTGGCTATCTGAGTTAAAATCACGCTATAAAGGTGCCACATTCCCTTTAATTATCAGAGTCGCATGACAAAATCCAAGGAGCGAAATGGATTGAGATTTCTCAAGCGGCTCTATACTGGCCGCTCGGCGAGTCCCGTTGTGGTCAGAAGCCGGTGACGAACGAAGTGAGAAACGGCTTCTCTTCTAATAGTTTTTCCGGTCTCGTCTCGTCGTCGTCGCTGTTGTCAGAAGCCGGTGACGAACGAAGTGAAAAATGGCTTCTATACTAAAATGGGGGGGAGGTGCGGCTCAAATGTAATTGGAATATGAATAGACTGCTCGCAAGACAGCTGGTAAGAACAAAAGTAGCCATACTATACTCCCAACCCTTTGCTTTATTACTTTAGAGGCGGGCAAAGGTGCCTTCAGAGAACGCCCTATAAAAAGCCCGTAACTAACTAACCTTTGTTTTATTATGATGAGTTGCTATAGGCGTGCTCAGGTTTTGTGATTAAGGGAGTTTCACGTTTATGCTAGCGTATTTTAATATACTAAGTACAATACATGGGGAAAGCATCTAAGACCGAACAGAGAAAAACATCATTCACAGGCAGATCAAAGTGAAAATATTCAGAGTCCCCCACCAGGGCTTGTTAAAGGTTGGGCAATATCACAAGTATGAATAGCCCTTTTAGACATTGGAAATATACTTCCTATGATATATAAATGACTACTTTCCAAAACTATGTCAAGTTTTCTAGGCCCGCTGTATCCCTAAAGTGCGGGCATCATGATACATTTCCAGGTCGGTACATTGCGCCTGCTAATGAATTGGCTGCTATAGGAATGGTATATTTTTGTTCAACTTCAGTGGTTGAAAAATAATGGGAATAGAAATTATCCGTATAAATTATTCACCCCAGTGCGGACTCCAAAATCCAGTTGGACAGGGAACAGTATCATAAAACATATTCAATTTTGTTCATGCCTTCTGATTTTCGTTCTGAAACCTGTTCCCCAGCAGCCTCGGCCGCCACGGAACAGTCCGCCGTTAAAAATAGTCGCTGAGCCAGCGGGGCATTCCAGGACAGATCGACCAAGGCTTGACACCACCATGTCTAGAAAAAATCGAAACTTTGTCTCCGGCGTAGTTTTGGGCCAGAAACACGCCTGTGAGAATCTCAGCCCCTCCGACCAACGGTGACCGAGTTATAGCCCGAGGCACTTTCGGGAGGTCACGTTGTAGACTCATCTTTGATGCTTCATAACTCAACAACGCATCACCTGATTAACAAGTTTTGTATATCATTGAACTCGTCTTGAATTATAGTTTATTTTGAAAAAGAAAATGTTAAAATTTGAAAATTTTGGACTTTTAATTTGTTTGACCTTTTCCTTTTGACCTAGCTTGACCTTTTCCCAGTTGAAATTGCCCTTTTAGACACCTCAAAAATGTTTCTTCATAAAATATCTTTCGATAGCAAAAATAAAAAATGCGTTCTTGCTATAAGTTCCGAATATTTAGCACCGAAGGTAGGTATGTACACGGTTTTGACCATTGCGGTAGTACAGCCTTATGTTTAACGCCGCAAATATAGCGATTGTTTTTGTAATCGGTCGCTGGAAATCATACTCCATTGTCTTTACGAAATTTTAATCGTACAAGTATCCGAATTTATGACAATTAACACGCGCCCACCCGAGGGGTGGGCAACCGGCCTTCTCAGGTTTCCACAGGTAGTAAAAAACACCTTCGCGCAGCGCCACCGTACTTCATGTACCTCTAACTCGAAATTTTTGCAGCTTCTGGCAAAATTTTAGGTCTGGGTCATACCAGGTCAGACCGCCAACCCAGGTCAAGAGACCTAACCTCAAACTTTGTGAGGTGCATAAATCATATCAAATTTAGCCTATCGTGGTTAGAATCGCATTACATAGTAAGATCGCCTAGCAAGATAATTTTTCGTAGCAGGATTTCTATATCGATAACCGGGAGCAGGGCAAAGGTCATGATCTTTCCATTAGAAATGCATGGGGCGATTGGTAAATTTTGATAACTTTCGAGAATTGAGAATTTTCGAGAATTCCAATGGAGGTTGTATTTTTACATTGTCGTGTCTGACTTGCCACTGCAGTATGATTAATATTCTTTTTACCATACAGACCTAAACCTGGCCCTAGGTCAAAGCAGGTTAATTTTGACATTTGACTAGGCAATATTATAAGATATATAATCCGTTTGGGCTCAACAAGAGTGTTCCAATGGTGCTGAACTTTTCTTTCTACTGCTCTTCTCTGTCACCTATTATGCCATAAAATTTAGGTTTCCACTTAGTTCCCGTAAGAAATACTGTGACCTTGAGCAACCTCAAAGGCGACACGACCAAACGATTGTATGTAACATATTCGGTAATGATTAAAACTGGCTATTTAGCGGCATCACTCCCAGTGCACTGTGTCATTATTTATCTGGGATTCTCGGATCCGTGTCAGCTATGAAATGATCACCTTGTAAAAATATCATGAGGCAACCTGTTCAAGCGACCAAGTCGAATGCGTTACAATTTCAGGACATTTTGTCGAATATATGAGCAGATTCAAATTACTTTTTGGGAATGAAAGCCTTTCAGACACGTTTGTTTACATTGCATGAATCCATTCAAACATATGCTGTGCTGCACTGGATCAGCTTGCATCGATACTATTTTCCATCTCCGGGAACGATGTAATTGTGTGAGTTAGTGGTGCTCATAGGATAAGTTATACTTGTTTCAATTATTGATAAAGTCGCGACATCTTTGTAAAATTTCGTTTAAGGCTGAAAGGTTCATTATTAATAAGTTCATTTGCCCTCGTCTCCCTCGAAACAAGGAATCCCTTTTATCACTTTTAATGGCTGCAGTTTTTCTGTTTATAAATATTGCCCAAGTTGTTGCCAGTTCAGTTTTTATACATTTTGTACAAGTTGTTCTCAGTTCGATTGTTGGAGTCGGGGTCTCACTAAAGTCATCAATGGACTTGTCACGGAGACCCCGACCCCACCATCCGAACGAGCAACTCCCACAATGAAGGGTTGATTTTAGAAGCCAACGTTTAACGTCCCACACAGCACAGGGACGGCCGCCCCGCTCAGGTCACCCTCTCACCAGTCAGTTGCCAGCCGACCTGTACGTCGGGTAAGCTATTGAGCGCCGGAGCGTCTCAGCGGAACCGATCCCAAGCCTGGACATGCACTGCCACTGCATGCTTCTGAGCCGCAGGCCGGAGCCCAACGCTCTACCAACTGAGCTACTGGGTCGGCAAGGAGGCAGTTTTAGGAGTAGGTGTCTCACTAGAGTCATCAAGGGACTTTTACGGAGACCCTGACCCCACCACCCAAACGAGCAACTCCCACGATAAAGTGTTAATCAAGGAAACAAAGTTGAAAGTCCCACAAGGCATAACGACGACCGTCTACCTCAGGTCACCCCCTCACCACTGAGTTGCCTGCTGGCCTTCAGCATTTACGGTACCTACCACCTCCCAGTTGACCTAAATTATTTTTCCAGAAGTCGCAAAATGTTGTGTTAGAGGTAGATGGAGTACGGTGGCGCTGCGCGAAGGTATTTTTTACTACCTGTAGAGACCCGAGGAGGCCGGTTGCCCACCCCCTCGGGTGGGCGCGTGTTAATTGTCATAAATTCGGATACTTGTACGATTAAAATTTCGTAAAGACAATGGAGTATGATTTCCAGCGACCGATTACAAAAACAATCGCTATATTTGCGGCGTTAAACATAAGGCTGTACTACCGCAATGGTCAAAAACCGTGTACATACCTACCTTAGGTGCTAGATATTCGGAACTTATAGCAAGAACGCATTTTTTTATTTTTGCTATCGAAAGATATTTTATGAAGAAACAATTTTGAGGTGTCTAAAAGGGCAATTTCAACTGGGAAAAGGTCAAGCTAGGTCAAAAAGGAAAAGGTCAAACAAATTAAAAGTCCAAAATTTTCAAATTTTAACATTTTCTTTTTTCAAAATAAACTATAATTCAAGACGAGTTCAATGATATACAAAACTTGTTAATCAGGTGATGCGTTGTTGAGTTATGAAGCATCAAAGATGAGTCTACAACGTGACCTCCCGAAAATGCCTCGGGCTATAACTCGGTCACCGTTGGTCGGAGGGGGCTAAGATTCTCACAGGCGTGTTTCTGGCCCAAAACTACCCCGGAGACAAAGTTTCAGATTTTTCTAGACATGGTGGTGTCAAATTGAAATATTTTTGGTCGTTTTGTCCTGGAATGCCCCAGCGGTCCCGCTCGGGGAACTGAACAAACACCTGAGCGACCCGCACGAGATGGAATGCGGACCCACCCTTTCATGACAATAGGTACGCGCCGTGCCCTCCCGGAATTACGCAGCTGAGTCTGCCAGTCTCAAAAGTCAACACTGTTGGACATCTAGTGAGCGTTTCTGAAGCTGGGGAGATGACCAGTCATGCACACGATTTCTCACTCTGCGGGATTTAAATTCCCTCAGCGCAACTAAAACATTTGCTGGGGTTCAGCAGGATTCCACACAATGGAGTAGTTTTTAGCATTTTACAAGCCAATGACAGGAGGCTAAGCGCACTATATGCATACTTTTTTCGAGTAATGAATGATGCGGCGTGTAAAATATCACGCCAAAATTATACCACTTCAAGTGACCACCAAGACGGCCGCAAAACTAGCCTGATTTCAACTTAAAAAGGCGGCTGCGAGAAATCAATAATGGTGAACATGTACTCAAAATGTTTTAATCTCACAATCTGGTAAGAAAAAGGTTCCGCTATCTATTACACCATCCGAATGGTTTGGCTGAATTCCCGCAGAGAAGTAAATGGGGACACCAAATACCGCTTCAGGCCCATGTTAAAAGGGCTCTGCAATGTCTTACAGGAATCCAATCGGCGAGTAGTTCGGTTAACATAACACAATGAAACGGGATCTTTCTAAATAACAATGAACTGTTTGTTATAACATGCTAGCTGGATATACCCGAAATTTTGCCATTTTCTCATCATTATGATTTTCCCCAAAATCGACCGTTTTCCCTATACGGGCATCCTCAGCGCCGCGCGCGCCGTCCCCGCTACTGCCGCAAATGGCACACCATGGCCCGTGATGAGCCCCCGAAATACGAAGCTGAAAAACGCCCTTGATGCTACTGAAGATACCTCCCCATTTGAGTCTCCCCAACTGGTCCTGTAGGATGACCTGCCTCTGCCCTGCATCGTATGATTGTGTCCATCCTGCTGTTGGTGTTTTGCAACAATACTTACGTGAATTAACAAGTGAACAACAAGTTACGTGAGTGGCTTCAAACCAACTTTTGGGTGGGCTAAATGGATAAAAAATTAAAAAACAGTATTTCTAAGAAAAATTGTCAAGGTTTAGTCCTTTTTGGGAGAGGGACCAAAATATACCAGTTTAACCTTCGAAGAGGGTCCGGCCCCTTTGCCCCCTCCCCTTGGATTCGCCAGTGGGTGGCTTCATTTGGCTACATGAGCCTCGACTCTTGATTGCTGTGAATGTGGTATTTGGATTTCATGCGTGTCGTGAATGTCGCGAAAGCGATAGGCGAATCCAGGATTGCCGATGGGTGTCATGTTCACCGGGCACCATTTGGGCCAGGTCGCGTAACTTTTAGACCACTAAACCTATCGGGTGGGCGCCAAATTCCATCGTGGACAAGAGTGGATCCAAGGGGAGCGATGGGCGAAGCCCCCCCTTGGGCCGGAAAAACACACTGGACTGGCACTGGAAAAATGCATCCCGCCGCAGCCGCCGGACCCGCTGCAAGGGGCCTGGCAACTGCCAGATTTGGCTCGGGGCTCCGTAGATCTGTTCTTGGAGTCCACAGGAGTTTGGCATGATTGGCCCCCAGAGCTGCTCTCGGGTCCCTGCCTTGGAGGTCCCACGAGCCCCGCGACTGGGCCCCGAGCAATCCCCTCGGGGGCCCGGGCCCCTGCGGTTCAACAGAGCCCCTTGTGGCTATCCGGGCCCCCTCAAATGCTTCCGGGCCCTTTGAAGTCTACTTGGAACCTTTGAGTCAGTGACTGGACCCCTCAGAATTATCCCGGGCCCCTGCTGCCCAGCTGGGCCCCTATTCTCAGCATCTGCATAAAATGTCCATATATTCCAACCGGGCTCCCTGCAGTTTACCCGGACCTCTGGTGGCTATCCGGGCACCCTGACATGCTTCCGGGTCTCTTGCAGTCCACTTGGAACCTCTGAATCTACGACTGGGCTCCTCTACCGGGCCTCAAGCCCACTGCAACCAAAGTCGGGCTCCTATTCTCAGTCGTTGCAGAGAGCTCCCCTGTAATCCACCCGGGCCCTCTGTGACCCCAGCTGGTCCCCCTGCGGTTCACTCGGACCTCCTATGGCTATATGGCCCTCTGAAATGCTTCTGGGCATCTGTGGTACACTCGGGATTGTGTCCTCGACCGGTTTTCTCACATATTGTTCCAGAAAAAGTGTAGTCGAAGGCATTCCACTACTTCTAGCATTCATCCCACCCTCCCCGCCCCATGGTCTGCCAGAGCCTTCTGTGGCTACGCTTGCGGGACTCCTTTGGTCTCGGCCCTCTGTAGCTGCAACATCCGTCCCTTCTTGGGAGTAGTAGGGATATAATATTTTAAACTCTTCATTCAAGCAGGCCGCATAATATTTTATGCGATCTGAGATGGATCCATCAGCGATCCTAGCCCTAATTTGGTCAGTCCCTTGATTTGAGGAGGTTTACGGTTATCGCGAGGAAAAAGTGTGTAGTTAACCCTCGCCCCACCGGGGCCATCGATACCCCCCTAAGGTTTTTCAGGATAGCAGAAAAACGGCGAAACGCAGGCCGTGGTTAAGAGCTCTATCTCTCACCCCATCATTTTCACACCATCCCTGGAATTTTTTACCCCAAGTCACCCAAAGTCAGGTCACCAGGTCAGGTCAACCAAGGTCACCTCACTTCAACTTCTGAGCTCTATAAGAGTTACGTTTCTCAATCGATCGCTTTGAAACTTCCTACAGTTCATGGCACCGCCAGGGTCTACAAGGTGTATATCTGGGATTTTTCGATTTCGTGACCTAAGGTCAGGTCACGAGGTGACCTCTCCCATTGAAAACGCATAGGAAAAAGCTGTCTTATGATCAAAAAGCCACAAAAACGATTGCAAATGCTCGGCCTGCTCAGAAAAGCGTTTTTGGACACCCTTTTACGGATCCCTGGGGTTATATTTTCCATTTGACTTCTCGAAGGTCATCCAAGAGCACCAGGGGTCAAAACAGTATTTTGGCAATAACTTTTGACCTAATTAAGCTAGAGCGTTGAATAAAACGCCATCGTGTATGTCTTATCACTAGCTTTCATTTCATATACGGCAGGGTCACTTTCTGACCTTTGATGACCTCAGGTCATATGAGGTCACGAGGTGACCTCTGGAGGTCAAAAAACTGGCGGGAGGTCATTACATTCCACATAGCGAAGAAAAGGCTGGCATTTTCCTATCCAATGTAATTTACAAGATCTCAATAGCTCTAATGGCATAAGAGTTATGCCCAGTTTTCTTAAGCATTGCATATTTGAGTGAAAATAGCCTAGCGTGACCTAACTTGACCTCTGGAGGTCAAACTATTGACCTGAGCCTTTAAACAGGAAAGTAATTTCTCACTGAATTCACGCGAGCTTTCTTATGCACTTTGCAGATTTGCGCTAACCACCATATTTTCGGAGTTAGAGGGGGCCATCGATGGCCCCCCGGTCGGGCGAAGGTGGCGCCAGACCCCCGGTGGGGCGTGGGTTAAAGAACATAAAAAATGAAAAAAGGGGGAACGGGAGAAAAAGAAAGAAAAAAGTAGAAAAATATGGGTTAGCGGTTTTATCCAATGTTGAGCGGACCTCAGCGATTTTAGGGCAGGTTCACAGTTTTGTGGGTTACTGGAGTTCTTGGAATCCCCCCCCCCAAACGGAGGTTAAATTTTTTTGCTCGCCAACGCATTTTTGTGTACCTACGTGTTTTTTCTGAAAATCTTTACCTTGCACGATAAGGCCTCCAAAGCTATTCTGGGCCCCCTTCGAGGAAGCCAGACCCCGGTCAGGGTTCGCCTCCCTCCGGACAATTCCTGGAGCCGCCCCTGATTGTGGGGGCGCCGATACTCGTATCCTGGGTGGGGGAGGGGAGGAGGCGGGAAGCAGCATTTCAAGGGGCGCCATTGATCAGCCCCTCCCACCCCCATCGACCCTCAGCGCTCCTTGAAATGGTCACGGCGTCCACCTGAAAGGTCGATGGCGCCACCCTAAAATGTCGCTTCCCATCCCCCTCCCCCAGGATGTGAAAATCGGCGCCCACCGATAGGATTTTGCGCCCGCTAGCTTTTGCCGGTCAAAATTGGCACCCAATTGGTCTGGATGGCGCCCGCTCGGGAAGATGCCCCGCCCTCCCCCGTTTGACAAGCCTGGATCCGCCTGACACATTAGTGTCTTTTGTTTTGTTCTTTCTAGGTCTCATGGTTCCTGCGTTATAATGGACGTTCTGCATGGGTCAAAATTTTTGGCTATTTTAGCCCACTGTGACATCATGAGTCAACGTATATGGTTCAAACTCGACTCCAGAGAAGAAGAGGGCAAGGTGCTTCCAGCACCGTTTCAATTTGCTCCGTATCACTTCCAGTTCCGAGATCGTAGGGAGATCTATCGGACCACGCTCCCCCTTCAGACGGTTGTGTGTACGAAAAGAGAGCAGGTGGTGCCTGGTTGAGATGTTGTAGGTCGCACTTATCGGGCCATAGGCGGACCCTGGGGGAAAAAGGAGGGGCATGTGCCCTCCCCATCGACCCTTGGAACCCCCTGAAATGGTCACGGTGCTCCCACCCCTCCCCCCACATGATGCGAAAATCGGTGCCCACCGATAGGATTTGGCACCCACCTGATAGCTTTTGCCGGTCAAAAGTGGCGCCCCCTGGTCCGGATGGCGCCCCCCGGGAAGGTGCCCCTCCCCGATTGGCAGTCCTTGATCCGCCTATAAATCGGGGCGAATAGTATAATAGTCCTTAGGTGGCCTCCCGCCTGGGGCCCGTGTAATGTCCATAGAGGCAGCCGGACCCCCGCCGGGGGCCTAGCTGGCACATGAAGGGGAAAGGGTGATGGTTCCCATCGCTCTCTTTTTAATCTGCCTCTGCCTTCTACTCAGTATCTTGATGTCACTAGCAGGAGCGCTACCACGGAATTTTTACAGGGGGGCGGAACTGGGCTGGTGTTGACCGGGGAGGCAAATTTTAGCATATTCTGTACCTGACAGCATTAATGACGATGGACCCAAAAGTTGAGGGGGCGTCCCTTCTGGTTGGCCAACAGGGGGAACACGTCCCCCTGTCCCCCGCTTTCGGCGCCCATGGTCACTAATTGCATTCATAAACGTCGATGGAACCTTACTCTACCATTCGAGAATATAACTAACATATAACAACATAACTATAACATATGCATACGCTTAGACCCGGGAAAACTCTGATAGTGGTTCGAAGTTGGACGCACTGACATTTAACCCACCATCAGAAGGTTGATGGGCTGCAGCCAGCCCCATCCCCCCCACGGCTGCTGCATCTGTTCTTGAAGATGCATGTTTCATTCAGCTTTGGAAAATGTAAAGCAAAATGCGATAAGTAGCGTGAGGGGGCTCAACATGACTAAACAAGGGGCTCTCGGCTCAGGCGTTATGGAGCTTATCAGCCCATTCTCATTGAGAAAACCCTAGATCCGCTGCTGACGATTTTGATGATGTTTTGCTTCCAAAATGGCCCTGAAAAAGTTATTCAGCTATGGCCAAATAATGTCTTCCTTCATAGTAATCTGGTGATTTTAAAATACACCTAGTTTCCTTCTTAGTAGGTAAAAGCAAAACCAAAATTATGCAACTAATGAGTTTATGAAAAGTATGAGTACTGATTGCAACTTACAGATAAAGAGTGAATAATATTTATTTTAAATTATTCGGACAAGGGAGAAATCGCAAATATAACACCATGGATATAGAATGATAGCGTGCATTTTGTAGCCCACCTTTAAAGTTTTTTAGTAGTCTCGTAAATATCTCCTTGGAAATGTAAGCCGACGTAAATATCAGCCTTTCAGCTAAAAATGAAAGATTTTGTCTTAATGTTCTGTAAGAATATTGTCAAACTATACAAAATATAAATGTATATTCTACATTTCTTGAATCAAGCTGCTACTAAATCAACTACAAAGTACAACATAGATGTAATGGATCATTCGCGACAAATCCGCTTCATTTCATCGCAAAGTCCGCCGACAAATTGTGTGGGTGAATGTGTTGCGGTGGAGGGAAATCGAGGGGATGATTAGTACGCTGTGATGATTCTAATGTTTTCTGGCTGCATTTTACCTCAATTATGTATTAAATTGCATAGTAAGAGCCAAGCAGTTGAAGACTTCGTATAGGGGTGCGGAGAATGCTGGGACAAAGAAATGTCATAAGGTGCGCCATGTTTGTAGCATCTTGTGTTTCAGAAGCATTGGACACAGGAAATGGCTTGTAATCGAGTAATTTGTATCTGCTCTCTGTTAGTTGTGATAAAGGGAGGGGGTTTCTAATGAAGCAAGTCTTTTGAGCTTGTTATTTGCCAACTGTTTGTCCATTTGAAGTGCTTGAAAAAGGAAGGTGCTTTTGTTATTTGTTCTTGTTGACTTGGGTGCCTTCCGTGGTCAAAATGTAATCTGAATCAGACTAATGATTGAGTCCATTTAGTTGTATTTCCCCGGGTTAGTCCATTTAGTGTTTTTAAACTGTGTTTTAGTGCTGAGAAGCTAACATTTGACGGACCTGACTCCTTGATGCATCCCCCTGAATGTTCCGATCTGGATCATATTTTGGCCATGGAAACTAAGTAAAGTCATTGTCATCTGAATGGATAATAAGGCTAATATTAAATAAGACGTCCACTTTCCTGAAAGATTTTCTATAGAAATGATACATTTTCAGGATCAGCAAGACACCTCTTTCCATTCAGTGAGGCCCTGTAGCGCTATTCCCACTTAAACCCCGATTTTCAGCACTTACTTAACCTGAACGCCGTAATCCTGCGTCGTCCATTGCTGTAAATAAACAAAACACTGAAAACTAGAAAAGACAATGGCAGCTGATCATCAGTCAGCTTATGGAAACCATCAGCTGACTGATCATCAGCCAACTGACGATTGGTACCCTTGTACCAGAGGTAAAGCACCATTGTGAAAGCGTACCAAATCTTGACTCGGTGCGCCGCAGTCTGGCTCGCTAAATTGAGACACGGTTAGGTTAGGGTTAGACTAGGCTAGGCTAGGCTAGGTTAGGTTCTGTTGGTTGTACTTATCTAACGGTACTGTCGGTGGACAGCCGCGAGAAAGCCTTGCCACTTCTTTTCATGGCGTTCTCACCACATAAACTCATCGAAATAAGAAGACTAAGTTTTGGGTCCCGCACGCATTTTCGTCCATCTCCGGTTTCCAGGGGCGCCGCCACTGAATTTTTTCAGGGGGTTGGACCCGGGCTATTTGGTACCTGACACATTAATGACGATTTACCTAAAATTTGGGGGGACGTCCCCCTGCCCCCCGCTTTCAGTGCCCATGCTGGGTTCAAGCACAAACCAACCACTGTTAGTAGAGACACTGAAACGACTGAAACCAACAAACGCTATCACCGCAAACACAAAATGGCAGCACTTTCTGCTACTAGATATTAAAATATTCTCAATATAATTTATTAAATTTATAGCCGTTAAAAAATGTTTTCTTGTCTTTCCTTACTTTTTAAAATGAGTTTATCATCAGATGTTGTTAAAACAAGTGATTTTCTCTTTTTTTAATCTCTACCCATATTTTTTACACATAACATTGCACAATTTCCTTTTGAATGATTGGTTCGGAGTGTGCGGGTGCGTCAATGCGGTAGTTATTGTTTACGTTTTGATTAAGGTCATGGAAGTGCGTGTTATACTTCGATTTCTGTCTTATTTCATAGCTAAAACATGAAGAAACACTCTACAGTTAAGTATGAACCACCTTCTTTGTGATTTTACACATTTTTTGCGGTTGGATGCGTATATGTAGGTGCTCCGATAATAATGGAAAACGGTTTCTTCCAGTCTGTAGTTGTTAGCTGATAAGGTGTCAGAAATATCTCATTTTGACAGCCTCTTTTCAAGTGTTCTTGTTTGGGACATTGATAGGGAGTCTGTGGCAGACACAGCAATTTCAAGAAAACTAGGCAAGTTTGGATACAAGCATCTGCTTGAACAAAATAGACAAAATAACCATTAAACTAACTTTGAATATAGTCTGCCATACTTATTATCAGAGTATGATTTATTATTTTAGTATTTAATCAGAGTGAAATCCAGGGGTAAGATGTTTTTTTATAACATTGATAGTGATGTATGTGCAACTACCTCTTTAACGCTATGCTGTGTGCAAAGCTCATAAAAAGCAGCCAAGTCTGCCAGCCAATGATTGTTGCTTCCATGGCTTATTAGAATCTGAACCATACTTACTATACCTGGCATTTGTTTCTACATCCTATATCTAATAAGATCTAATACACCTGCTGCATAAACATGTTGTCAATATGCTAGTGATACAGCCAACCAGTTGGATGGAGCCTTAAACCCTAATATACTCAATGCCTATATGCCACCATAATTTTCTGGAATTTGTTTGCAAAGCTGTAACCTCATCACTAGGGGAGTAATCTTGTGCGAGAGTTTCTGTACGTCATAATTTTGCTGAAGGGGGAAGGGTATATAGATAAGTTATTGATCTGTTCCACTGTTGGAGATCACTTTGAATTTATTTGGCATTTGATAGGGGGATGCTGCAGATTCTGATGGTATACCATTCTCATGGTAACTTGTTTCTTTAAATGGATGTCTTCACCCAGAATAGTTGAAAAATAGGCTTTCAAGTGAAATCAATCTCAGAGGAAGCAATTATCCTTTGGTACTTGTTAAACATTTTGGATCATTTTAGTCTTATGCAAGGTTGCAATCCTGTCCAAGCTGGAAAAATACCTATAAACAAACTATATCCCCATGTGAGGTATGGTTTGAGCTGTATGCTATATTTTCCAGGCTGGAGGTGCACATTTTAATTTATGATAAAGAAGGGCCCAGGAAAGTCCCAACTAATTTTGGAAACTCCAAGAATATGATGGTAAAATGTAAGTATAATTATTTTATTGCTTATTTGTTCCCTTTCAGTCCAGGGTGCTAACCCATCTTTGGTCACCTTTCTTGTCCTGAAACAGACACAGGATTTGTAGGATACTGCAATCAAGCCATAAAAGCACAGATGCATAAATTCAAAATAGGGCCTCAGCTATGCACCATAACATCCCCAATGGTTACTCTCAATTAAAATGTTTCACAAATAAGTTGGGTTGTTGCTGAGGCCCTGCAGAGTATGACTCCAACCAGTGAACAATTAGGCTAGAAACAGATAATGTACAATGTATTGAGCAATGTTTTGCATTTCAGAAATTCAATATTAAAGATCAATCTCAGTCCTAGATAGATATCTGAATATATGGCACTGACAAACAGTAGGGGAGATAATTTTTGTGTGGGATCACATGGGTAGCTCTTCTTTTAACAACAAAATACATGATCATGGTTCATTACCCTTTTTTGTTCATTCAATAAACTTCAATCTCAATGTCTCACAGACTCCCAATAAAAGTAACGGCATACTACATGTGTGATCAAATAATGACAAGGCAGGCTGTTAGTCTTCTCTAGGATCTTTTGAAAACTAATACTTTTTGTTCTCTGAAACTTAAGACTTGCACTGGAGGGAGCCTCGGAGGTCCACTCACCTGTTTTCCTGGGTGGCTGGAGAACTGTTCACAGCAAAAAGACGCTACATGGCTACATTAGAGAGAATTGAATGGCGCGTCAATTGGCGAAATTATTGTGAAAATCGGTCAAAACGGTTTTGTCTCATAGGCATTCAAAGTCAAAACATGTATTTTGAGATCGACGCAATCGCGCGGTCGCACCAGTTCGCCCGCATCGGAGACCGACTGGTGACGTTACAACGCCATATAAACAAGAAAATAAATCAGGGTCACCCCACATGAAGGTCAAGGTCAAAGGTCACAGTTAAAGTCATGGCAACATTCTCAAGGTAATTGGCCTTGGTGCTTCCATTCAAATGGTGTTACCCAGTATAACATCGATTATGTTATGACATCATAGGTAATATAACTATGTAAAGGTCAAGGTTGATTCTCCTTCCCTGCCCAATGATTGCTGTGGTGCTAGTCATAGTGTAATTATAGGGAATATATCATATTGTGATGTCATAGGTCAATGCTGGCATGCAAAGGAAGAAAAGGGTAACTCTCATTGTTAATACATTGGAGTTACCCTTTTTCGTTTGCACAGCAGAATCACCCTCCATGACCTTGACAGAAAAATTTTCTCAAACATTCTTGGGACCTTTTTGCTATGACTGATCCGTTTTAGTGTATTCTGGACTTTTCAGGCTTCTTTGCAAAGAAAATTGTTACAAAAAAATTATAAAAAATAGCTGTATTTCCCGCTGAGTCCCCAGCATGGCTAAGATTTGACCTTTGTGACCTCGTTTCACCTTGCAGATGTTGTCCCTAGGTCAATGAAAATTTACTATAATGAAGAGCATCATAGCCACCACCCACCCCCAACCAGTGTTTTTCTAAGCCTCTTAATTTCTGATATTTCAGGGGGGCTTGATAGGCCCCCTTCCAGTGCATGTTAGTGCATACCCCTCTCCAGTGCAGGTGTTAAGCCTAGTTAAATAATAGACAGCTGTTCTCCAATTCTGAGTAATGTTTTGTTTTTTTTAAACATTACCTGTAATTTGAAGCAGGATCGACATGAATTCTGGATTAAATACGTTTTCTCGTCTAAGTTTTCTCGGAAGGACTGATTAATAAAATACTCGGAATTCGTAGGTATGTATTTTTAAGTTTCCAGGCTGCATTTCTGCAATTTATTCTGGGTCTGTCTGTAACTGCTTGCCAAAAAATGTTTGGAGGTAGTAAAGTTTTATTTTACTGTGTAAGTGTGAAGAAACATATGGTTCAAAGGCTTCTGAAATGTGTATTCAAGACAGTATGCTTACACAAACAAAACAAGGCTATGGTTTAGGCCGGCATGTGTCTTCATAACACAAGCATACATTGCCACCAGGGATGCTTGGATTTGATCCGCAGTGAAAGAAAACGCCTTCTTCGACGTTTTTAAGTCACTTTTTGCCGCCAAAAGCCAGTTTCCGGGGACCTCATCCCATCGCTCTTCTTCTGACAACAATGTCTTGTCCGTTTTTCTTTTGTCAATACATGCATGTGGTTAAAAACTCAAATTCACCCTCAGATGGTAGGAAAGAGAGAAAGCATGACAAAATTATTTTCAATTAATGCAATTTTCAAAAGTAAATGCTCAAAACAGCTACATTCAAGTTCAGAGTGTCTGTTGGTGGAGACAGATAGATACTTAAGCTTAGCACCGTTCTGAATGGCACAAATAATGATTCTGGTAGTTTATAGTGACTGTTCAAAATAACTCATAATTCTGCAATCACGTGGCAGACTGGAAATGTTCCATGACACTGTGTGACACAATGTTTGTGCCTGGGTAGAAACTGTTATTTTTCATTTGCTTATGCCTAGGAAGAGATAAAAAGTACCTATTTTTGTTTCAAACTTTTCTTTTGTGCTCATGAGATTGATTTATATGAAATTTACCTATTCCCGTTGTTGTTAAGTGGCAAATTTGAATTCTGATTTGAACAAAGCTGATAGGACCGCCATGTAATGCAGCAGTAGCATTAACTCACTCCGCGACGACTCACGCAGCATGGTGAGAACTAGAAATGAGTAGTTTCCCTTGATTTATGCGTATGCTGTAGATCCCTCTCACGAATTAGTCCCGAATTATATGCAGCCTCCCATGTTTTCACCATATGACCCCGGTGGTGGAGTTCAAAATCAAATATATCCTGGTGAAAGCGCTCGCCTTGCCTCAGTGCACTCCCACGTTATTCTTGAAATCGTCTGTATGAGCATCCATTATGTGTACTTCACGGGATATCCTGCAACCCATCTTGCCGTAGTTACTCGCCAACGCCTTAACGAGCTCCACATGATTTTCGGCTTTGTGATTTCCTAAGGAGCCACACACCACTGCAACAAAACTATCCCATGCTGCTTTCTCCTTCTTTGTGAGTTTTTTTGGAAACTCCTTACAGTCCATGATCTTTTTAATTTGTGGACTGATAAATACATCTGCTTTGACTTTTGCTGCAGACAGCTTTGGTAAGAAATCTTGGAAATGCCTGAAAGTAGCGGGCTCCTTAGCTAGAGCTCTGACGATTTGGTTCATAAGGCCAAGTTTTAAGTGCAGTGGAGGTAACAGTACTTTTGTGGGTTCTACTAAAGGCCCCCATCTGACGTTGATCCCTGAAACTATTAAATCAACTACTTCATCGTCTTCCGAACCTCTTTCTGTCAGCTTGGCTGCTCTCTCCTTGCAGGTGCGGGAACAGGAAGATCAGAGCAATGCTCCACTGGTGCAATGGATGAAAAATGCCTGAATATTGATGTGATAACCTCTAGCGTGTTTATCCATTTTCGTGCATGTGTGTCTAGGAATGTAACTACGTTTTACCTTCAAGAGTCCTTTCGCAGAATGAGCAAGCAATATGACGTGCTCAAGGTTTGTCCTAATCCCCAACAGGCATGCCAATATATACTGCATAAGCTTCACACAATTTTGGAAATCCTCCCATAAAACACTTTTTAGCTCTTGTCAAGATAAATTCACCACGGACGTGACAAAAAATGTATCTGTCAGATGATTACAACCTCTTAATGCCATGCTTGCGAATGCAGATACTAACCAAGGGAGAACTGTCCTGTTAGCACCGAGATGGTTAGATGTACGTAGCTACCTACTACCTAAACTCATTTTAGATCGTAAGTAACCTGTATTTATGCTGTCCTCTGCGGTGTCAGAATGTTCTAGACTTCCTTGGAAATTTAAATACGTCTAAATTTCCGAAGGCTTCTACAAATGTCTTAATTTTTCCGTTTTAGTGCGGAGACTGCCCCGAATATAATGGGAATTGAACTTGTTTATGGCTTTTAATGTAGATGTACTAAACTCGCTGAGCTCAACTAAAGCAGGCCAGCTAATGTTTACAGCCTGTCGTTAGGTATAACATCAGAACACATAATCCCGCGGAATCACACAATATCTACATGTACCGATGGAATAATTAACCGATGCTACCTTTCACTCATTACGAAGGAATACGTCATTCACTAAGTCTTAAAAATTAGCTCTCTAGTGTCGGAAAAGCAAAGTTTGAAGGGAATACTTTGATATTCTTCGTTTTTAGATGCAAGCAAACAGAAAATCACATTTAAAAACCGAACACAAGAAAAAGTTGATTTTTTACCTAGTGTTATCAAACAAATGAACTAAGGACTTGAGCAGAGTTGTAATAGAATGTATATAATACGGAGCACCATCGCGCTGCCAGATCGGTATAGCTAAAACTGCCTTGTGTTCCTACAAATTGATGCGTGAAATGTTCGGCTCAATAGCGGATAGGGCTTAGTCACTGCACACCCAAATTCATTGACGCGGAAACAAGGAGAGTAACACCTTAGTTACACATGGATATTTGCACTTACGATTTCAATTTAAGGTGTATTATTTGTCCTCAAAACACACAAACTGATGACCAAAAATCCCTCTCCGCCCCCTTCCCGCCCCTCCCTGCCATATTATCACTCTACAACTTTCTCAACCTGGACAGTATACAGCTTATTATTCTTAACTGCAAGACAACTGCAGCCTGTGTTGGAATGCACAGCTGTTAAAGATATAAGAATTGAGATCATGTAAAATATCAAAAGCCCGTGTGACCAACCGGCCGCGACTGCCGGTGTGGCTGGGCGCGGGCGGACCGGCCGTTGCTGGGGCGGGGGCCTGGTGACATGGGTGTTTGCATGATCTTGTGTGCTACCTGTGTAATTTGTCTGTATTCTCCCAATTTCTGAACAACATGAATTGCGCAAGTTAAAAAACCTTCAGATGCAGTGCAAAGAGAGTAGGGTGTCCACACCGCGGGGAGAATAAAAGGACCCCTTATGTGGGGAAAATATGAAAAAATATCAAAAGCTGCAAAAGAGCAACCCCATACTGATACTGTAGTAAACTTCTAATTTCATGCATTTGTAAAGGAAATGTTAAATAAAAAAACGGTTTAATAGAGTTGAAAGTTCCCAGAAACGAATAACGCATTTTCAAGAATAAAAAGCTTAGACCATGCACGATTATCCACTGCACAACTCGGGCCACTTTCGCACAGCTGTGTGCACCAATCTTAAATGGTGACACCTTCTTCTTAATAATGCCAGGTGTGCGCTTTTTAGCCAAGACCTTTTTAACGTCATCTATTCGGTACATGGCGCTTTTAAAAATCTCGTCTTCAATAGATGCACGGGTGAATGTAAACAAGCACTAGAAATGCTGTTGAGACATGCCTCAAATTGTGAAAATATAAAAAATGGTACAGTTTATATTTTCTGCTATATGTTAATAGTATGGTATATGTATGAATATGTGTATGAATGTTATAAGTATGAAATCAGCCTCACTTGAAGTGGAAATTTCCTTTGAAATAATGATGCGGCTCCGGTGGGTGGTGGAAAATTTCAGACAAACTGTAAATCGTCGGATTAGTACGTTTTCAAAATTTCAAAAATTAACCCTTAGAAAAAGCATACCAGTTGTAGAAAAAAACAGTTGATCATTCTTAAAAATGGCTTCATTCCCCCCCCACCTCCGGTGTCATTCACATGAAAAAATGTACCTAAAATTAGGCGTGGCTTTGACTGACTGTTGTTAAGTAAAGTATGTTTAAATACTGAGACAGTGGGCTTTCAGGCTTTCTGACCAAACACATCTTTGAAGGCAGAAAACGCAAAACGTGCGTGGTGAAGGCCAGACTATTTTTTTTTTTGCATGTCTTTTTCGTAAGGGAACATTTCTCCCTCACATATGAACTCTGTGCCTATTCATGCTGATGTTGTTTTTCTTTTTTTCTTTTCAGAAAATGACTTAAACAAGTTCCATAGCCATGAAGATAGACAGATCAAAGCTGCGCAAAAGCAGCTCCCAAGTGGTAAGCAATTTGTGGGCAAGCAATGTGTGGGACTTTGCTTAGTACTTGGACATGTTTAAGGAAGTGCTAGTGTTTCATATTGTCATCCGTGCTTCTGTCGTTTGATTAAAGTCGAATGATATGCCGTGGTATTGCCCACCAAAAAAAATTTAAAGTATGTGTGATAGAAATAGTGAAAATCGTGCTGCTGAGATATGAAATACTATCCTCATCGTATCTCTTGTCTTGGGCTCCATTATCAATGTGTTGCTGTCATGCACTGTCAACTTGTACAGCTGTCGTCATCATGTCATCCTTTCCAATGCCGTGAGACACGTTTAGTTCACGTCTGTCGCGCCCCACACAGCCGCCGGACTGCAAGGCGGTCATCGAGCAACTAAAAAACTGCAACGAAGTCGAGCTGCTCACTGAACTGAACAAGTTCGAGACCTGGAACCTGGGCAAGTGCGAGCTGTTCCACTGGATCGACCTGCTGGACGTGCTGGATGGTGTGCTGGATGAGGCGGCTGCCCGTGTACAGCCGGAGGGATGGAGTCTGGCCTGCGATCTCGCTTCCTACGCGCCCGTGAGTAGTGTCGTTTGCACACCTGCAGCTCAAAGTGCGATCTGGTAGTACCCGGGATAGGTTTTGTGTTGAGAATCTTACTGCATCTGGGGACTAAAATTTTGATTTAGCTCTGGCTGACAATAATTTTTTTCCAGAATAATCTCTGGCATTTTGTAAAGGCTTAAAATCCCAGGCTTCTTGCCAAAATCGTGGCCAAGGTGGACATGGATTAGCCTGCTGGGTTTGAACGCAGCGAACATATGTAAATTCTAGGTAGATATATATATATATATATATATATATATATATATATATATATATATATATATATTAGGAATACAGTGAATGATTGTTAGGCTCTTCGATGACAAAGGTATTCTCTAAGCCTCTTCTACCGCGGAAAAAATGAAAATGTTCTATTTGAAATTTCCAGCAAAAAAGGAACCGAATGAAGGCCATCATGGTATTCTCTATACCTAGAGATACATAAGTTTTGTTAAACTTAGGCAGAACAAGTACCTGCACCCCTGGGTTCTGTGGGGAAGTCCACATGGCGCCGTTAGCCGGGCAGGTATTCACCGGCCGCCGGGCGCGCTGCCAGACCGCAGCTGTTGGACGCGGTAGTCTTCCGATGTGGTCGCCCGTGCGTACGTCATGATTAGAGAAGCCGCGGCGAGCAGTACACTGCTTACCTCACCACTGTCCGTTCCAAAATGATCCTATTTCAACCAAAGTGGGCAAATCGTTAGTTTGCTTGTTTGTTAGATTCTAAGATAAATATAAGCAATACAAAACATGTACCTATTGTTGGATAGTGAATATACGGTGATGGTGAGGCTACAAAGCATCCTTTTTATCTCCTTGGATATTTGCCATGGGGGTAGTGAAGATTCGTGAGTGAGGGACTAGACGCAGAATTGGAAACCGTCTAGTTCAGGACATTTCCTATCAAACTAAGGACATTTGCCGCCCCGGTAGCTCAGTTGGTAGAGCGTTGGGCTCCGGCCCGCTGCTCAGAAGCATGCAGTGGCAGTGCATGTCCAGGCTTGGGATCGGTTCCCCTGAGACGCTCCGGCGCTCAATAGTTTACCCGACGTACAGGTCGGCTGGCAACTGACTGATGAGAGGGTGACCTGAGCGGGGCGGCCGTCCCTGTGCTTTGTGGGACGTTAAACTTTGGCTTCTAAATTGACCCTCCATTGAGGGAGTTGCTCGTTCGGGTGGTGGGGTCGGGGTCTCCGTGACAAGTCCCTTGATGACTTTAGTGAGACTCCGACTCCGGCAGCCGTACTAGGAACAACTTGAACCAAATTTATATAAAAACATATGGTGTCAATTTTCTGAGTGCAAAATCTTTATCGTAGCAAATAAAATTGGAAATTGAGTTTTAATATTGAAAATCCTTTCTTCTGTTTGACATTTTTGACTGTTTTTGGACAAAATGTGTATTTTGAAATATTTGAGCCAAAAATGAGGAGGGGTATAGCCCCGTCCCCTTCGTGAAGGTGCGTTTCTTCTTTCGGTGGAAGCAAGGGCGAAGGTGCTGTGGCAGGACGTGGGAACCTGCAGCTGCCTGCATCTGCTTAAATTTTGTGAGTTGTTGTTTGAAGTGGATCCCTCTGATCCGCTTCAAATTGACGCGGCTCATCTGGCTTAGATATCATCCACAAAAATTGGTCTGATGTTTTTTTCCCAGATGGGTAGACTGGCTTTAATTGAATTGTTTTTGCCTCTCATGTACAGCCCGTCTAATTGAATCACCTTTGTCTCTCTTAGACCTTCCATATACCTGCGTCTAATCATATGGATCGCAGCAAAAAGTGTCACGATTGAATGACCCAAATTAACACGCGCATTGACGGGGGTCTGAGCCACCTTCGCATTGACGAGGGGGGGCGAGAACCCGCCCCCTAAGATCTCGAGAACCACGGTAGGTAGCGTAAAACGGTAAACGGCGTTGGGCTGCCCATCCACTTCTCCATCGAAAACATTTGGACCATTTTTTTGTCAGGTCACATTTAAGGTCACGAGAGGTCAAAACATGCCCGTCATAGGGATAACATGTAAAATTCAGTTTTTCGGGCATTACATCTGAACAAGTAAAGATAGAGCAAAACAACTTGAACTATATGAATCCTCTTAGCAAGCCGAATCGAATGATATATAATTTGACCTTGCTAGGTCAAATCAAGGATTTGACCTGACCTGAGGTCAGGTCAGGGTCAAATTATATAAAATGCATATCATTAGAACCGCAAAGCCCAGGCGAGTCTAATGCAGCTAAAATAAATGCTCTATCACCATCCGTTACTGAGTTATTCCGTAAAAACCATTTTTCCCATGTATTTCCAATGGAGAGGTCATGCCTCGTACCTGACCTTAGGTCATCGATATAAAAAATACCGGAACATATGTTAGAGAACTCGGTGGGGCCATTATGTGATATGAGTTTCAATCGGATAAGTTCACCCTGCTCCGACTTATGCTATCTTAAACTTTTTTTTAGGTCGGGTCACTTGACCTGTACTGGTGACCTGACCTGAGATGACCTAACCTTAAAATTTTCACAGAAGTTGTAAAAATGATGAGGGAAAAGGTATACCAAGTACGGCGGCGCTACGCGCCGCCGTTTTTCTATTATCTCCGAAAAACCCGAGGGGGGCGGGTACCCGCCCCCGTCAGTGCGCGTGTTAAAGTAAACCATATGCTAATCTGAACCCAAAAGGGAAGTGAGTGTATTTCTTGGGGTTCAGTTTCAACAGTTTTAATGGTACGTGTGTGAAAGTCGTTTCGTTGAAATATGCGTCCTCCTTTGCTCAAAATGTATTCTTTAGGTAATTTGACTGACTGCCTGAGGCATAAGACTTTTGGAATAAGCCCAATTTGTTAAAATCGCATTGGTACGTCAAAAGCTATTAGGTTTGACCGTACGGAATTGAATTGCAGCATAGTTCAGCGGAAAAGATAGATAAAACGAGTTTGTGGCTTTGAATGGCGTGAAACCCTATTGCAGGTTTTGAATTAGATAAAAGAGTTTGGGCTTTGAATGGCGTGAAACCCTATTGCAGGTTTTGAATTTTAGATAGTGTTATCTTTGTTTTAGATGCTATACATATTTGTCAATGAAAGAAGATAAATGTCCTTGTTTCTTTTGGCAGATGAAGACATGTAGCATAGACATATCTGTTAAGGGAGTATTCATTCGCATCTCCCGAGCCAATAGTAATATCCATTGAACCAGCCGTGAGCCCTGCCTGACTGGGCTGTGTGTGACGTTGTCGCCGCTGTGGGAGCAGAAGCGGGCGCTGCTGCTGCAGACGCTCCACTTCACGGCCCTACTGATCGAACACTCGTTCTCTCGGCACCTCTACAACTCGGTGGAGCATCTCATCCAGCTGCTGGAGGCGTCCGACATGCAGGTCAGGCTGTGGATTTGACGCCGCTGGTTAAGTTCACCCGAGAGATGTTTGCCTAGGTTTGTCAATATTTGCGAACTTCCAGGAATGCTGTTAGACATGTGAAACCATGCCACGATTCTGGCACTGCGGGAAGCAATACCCTTTTTAGAATATTTTGAAAAGTATCCTTTTTTGTAGGAAAGGGCTCACTACCCATATGAGCTTAAGTCGCGTGTTCATATATAACTTATATGCCAGTTTTTTGGTTTTATGAGATTCTGCTAAAAATTGATATCACTGATACATTGTTATCCATTTATATGAAAATCCGAAACGGTTGGGTGTTATTTTGTCAGTGTCCCAAAACCTGGGGTGCTGGGTGCAGAACGACACCCAGTCAAGCAGAATTTTCCACTCACTTTTATATTCTTTTTGCTGAATTTTCCACTCAATTCCAGCAATACTACCTACTACTATTGAATTTTACTCAACAATACTTACTACAAAGGCCAGTTCCATTGCCTCCTCTACCAACGTCCACTGGAAAAAGAGAGCAGTAGAATCGACTAGAAGATCGCCAAATTAACTCGGCTTTTATGGGCTTCTTTCGCTTTTCTGGAAGAAAATCTGGCGATTTCTATTTTTCTGACCAATTATACCTGGCATCCTTATCTCCACCGATTTCAGTGGAACAACTGAATCGAAATTCTGGCGCGGGCAAGAGGCTCAGTGCCCCCGCCCCACCGGAGAAAGTTCCAATTGGTGAACACCACCACTAAATTCCACCACTCACAAAATTGGTGAGTGGAAAATTAGACACCCTAGCCTTGTGTTGCCAAAAAAATGAGCTGACCGCTTTGAAAGATACATTTCTGGAAAGCAGTTTATCTGTGCACATGATTTCTAGGTTTACGTCCTTGAAAAATTGTTTTTGCATTTCTGGTTTCGAGAATAGTGAAAAACCATTTTTTTGTCATATTGTTGTTAAAAGCAATTATCTTGAAATTTTTATGCTAAGCAGCATATTTTTTGACATTGTATGGTAGAAAATTGACCATTTATTGCGAAGAAAATATTTTGTATCCATATCAGCCCTTCATTGCTGCGTCCACGCCCTGTGACACCCAAATCCACTCACGACACCCTACGACACCCTAGGCATAAATACCCTGATATTTAAGTTGAACTGAAAGTGTACGGTACTTGAATACATTGAAACTCTACATTTTCATTAAATGATTTTTTTGGGCAACAAGAATGCATCCAGTTACACTTGAAACATCGGCACTTTTTTGTATGGCTGGTCTACGGCGTGGACTTACCAAATCGCCGTCTTTACATCTAGTAAATAAAAGCGGCATCTTTAGGTTTTTTGAAAGCCCGCCTGCTTATTCGTTATCGACAAAACATTATTAGTCTTCCTCTTGGGGTGCTTTTAGTTGTATAGTTTTCTAGTCTATAAGGATTTAGAAAATTAATTTAGAGCAATTTTTGAAATGCAAATTATGTGGCTCATGCGACCAGCAAGCGGCAGGCGATCATAAATTTAAAGTAGTAGTCGCTCTGACGCTGTCGCAACCCGCCGCGCCTGGCTGATTGTAGACGAAAGGAAGAAACAACAGAAAGAAGGCTGTAGTTTCGATTAGATTGAGAGAAAGCAGCATATTCATATGAAGGTGAGTGGATATGTGAAGAAGAGCAGGGGAATTGACAGGTAAAGGAAAGAAACTTTTAGCAAGAGTCTGGAAGAGTTTATTGCCATGAAAGAAAGTTTGTAGTTTCGCCTGGGTTAGTTAAGTGTAAACCAAGGCTCTACTGGGCCCTAGCATACGTGTATGCAAGGTGCAGTGATTGAGGTCAGGAGTGGCCTCCTAAATTCCAATAACTATAGGTATAGGAGGGGCGTTGTCCCGGACAGAAAAACTGTACAGTGTGTGGTTAGATAATTAATTTTGACACTAGGTATTGCATGAAAAAATCCCTTTTCATTTTTCACCACTTGCCGGTCTCGGAGCCCCCCTCTGCAGAGTTGGTCTAAGGTGGCCCCAGATATTTCGTCTCAAGGGCCCTCAGGGTCCCAGGAGTGGTCGTGTGGAGAGGAGAGGAGGGGCACAAGAGTTGGTCTAGGGAAGCCCCCCAAGAGTTGATCTTCATCCCACAAATGTTAGTCTTTGTGGCTCCCAGAGTTCTTTCCCCCGAGGGTTGGTCTCAGAGGCCCCCCAAAATGTTTTTTATTTGTGGCAATTAACCAATTCCTTAAAAAATTGGAGACTGCATCAGGGGTTTCAGTTGGTAAATATTTACCTGCTTAACCCAAATTTTTCACATGGTAATGGTCAAACAATGCAGCTTGGGGACGATTTAAAATATTTACTTTGAGAAAAATAAAGGAAATATCCATCCCTCAGTTCAAACAAGGTCTCTGATAGCTTACCACCTGAGTACCCAAATTGGAAATTTTTTTCTCCGCCATACATTTTGAGGGGAATTTTCCACTCACTCGCCATACATTCCGAGCTGAATTTTCCACTCGACACCCTAGCGCAAAACCTATTTTGGGTCACTGTATTTTGTAGACCGATCTGTCGACTTGTCGTGGAAGGTACCCTATACTATGTGCCGAATTTGCGATATTGGCATTTTTTACGTCAATGCCTGTTCAATACCAATGTCCGGCTCAGATCATCTCCTTGTTCGTGTGCTTTTCCCTCAATTGACCGCCACCAAACTGTACGTCATCTGGATATTTCCCGAAAACAGGCTGGGTTTTTCAGATCCTCTCCATGTTCGTGTGCTTTTCCCTCCATTGACCGCCACCAAACTGTATGTCACCTGGATATTTCACGAAAACATGCTGGGGTTTGGGGTAAACTCATGGTCCTTCTCGGGGTCTGCGGCGTTGCCTTCTGCCCAAGCCGGGCAAAGGCATGGGGTATGGACAGGCAAAGTGTGAGCAATGTGGAAACTATACCGCACAGGCACCTGGAAGTCTACTTTGGGAGGTGAAGCACTCAGAGTTGCTCTGTTTACCGGCGCCATCTCGACAGTGACCCAATGTTTGTTGCGGTAGGCCGTGCATTAATTTCTGGTCTCCAGTCTGCGACGGTGGTATCCATCAGGATTCTGAAGAAGTCCTATATCTGTTGCTTCTCGCTCTTTTTTAACGATACCCGTCATAAACATTGACTAGCTCGAGATAGCAGTAAGGCGGTATATAAGTGCTATATTAACATCCACCACTTCCAGGGTTGGCACTGCCCACTACCCACTGCCCGGGTTTTTTGGGTTTTTTAGTGGGTTTTTTAGGGGATAAAACCCACCTGGGTTTTTTTCATAAATCATTTTCTAGATGCCCCTGAGTAAAAATATTGTCTTTTTTTCCTATTCACATCACTTTTAAAGCTACTAAGCCTTGGTATGTGTAGAATATGCCAAAGTTTAGTAGAATTAGTACCATATGCCACCTCATACAACCCACTGGAAAGCTGCATTAAAAGTGCATTTGGAAATCCTTGCCGTCTTACCAGGAAAATCATTCCCAAGAATCCACATGTCGTATAAATTGCACATTGTGCAACACAAATTTCTATTATTTTTTGCAACAGGTAAAAGTCACTGGATAAGACCAATACTGTCTCTGAATATGACGTTAGTTTTTGTCTGTATGATGCAGTTTTTTCCAGAATTCAATCTATATATTATGTATATCTTAACAAATTTATAAACATTTCTGCAGGTTCAAAATATGCCAAAAAAACATTGCAGTCTCAGATTGTGACTCTGACTGACTTTGGCCTGAGACACACGAATAGTTTCATTGTTCAGCTCATGGAGCCTCTAAGGCTTATCGTGGTGGAGTCACGTGCTGTACTCCAGGCGCGCAGCCAATGTGGGGCGACCGCCTCTCCCCTTGGCTGAACTTAAGCTCTGTAAAGAGCTTCCCGCGCGACCTCCTGTCATTTTCTGATTTATGTTCCCCAAGTTGATTATAAGAAGACGGACACCATCACAATGTTTGTCTCGGAGACTCTCAATAGCAAGTCTCAGGGGCCCAAGCGCTGGTCTGGCAGGGCCCACCAAAATTTTGAATTGGGGCCCCCATATTCAGCTATCGGGATACCAGAGTTTATCTCTGGGCCCCCCAGACTTGGTCTCTGAAGCAGCCCCAAAAGTTTTCCCGGGGTTTCCAGAGTTGGCCTGGAGGACCCTCAAGAGCTTGTCACGGGGGGGGGCCAGACCTGGTCTCTGAGGGCCACCAGAGTTGGTCTCGGTGGGCCCAAGAGTCTGACTTGGGGATCCGAAAACTTTTCTCGGGGAGCCCAGTGTTGCTCTCGGATGGCCTTTAAGAATTCGTCTCGGTGGCCTCAGAGTTGGTCTCCAAGGCCTTCGAGGGTTTGTCGCGTCGGCCCATCGAGTTGGTCTCGAACCTGGCTGAAAGTTGGTTTCGGGGGTCCCTAGATTCGGTCCTTAGGGTCCCCCGAGGTGGTTTCTGGGAGACCCCAAGAATTGTTCTTGGGGCCCGCAGTGTTGATCTCGAGAACCTTGAAGAGTTTGTCTTGGTTCGTGGGGCCCCCAGAGCTGGTCTCTGGGATCCCTAGACTCGTTTTCGGGCGACTCAAAAGTTTTTTTCTGGCGGGAGGGGAGGTTTTGTCTCAAGGCGCCGGCCAATTTTTATCAGTCTGCCCAAAAAATTCGTGTTGGGGGCACCTCAGATATGGTCCCCGGGTCACAAAATAATAAAAAGGATAACACGCTTTATTCAGCTAGATAAGCAAAGAAACAAGCAAGGGAGGTAAAAACAGCCAATAAAAGTCACGTGAACCACACCGATTCACTCCACAATCACATCAGCCACCGCTGACATTCTTTTTATTTTCATTAGCGATCTTTGCACTTGGGGCCCCGTGCAGTGCCCCCGAGTCTATATTCACGCCCCTTCCCCCTGAGCAAATAATGGATACACCCCTGCTCTGCTCTGAGAATTGTGATCTGGCCCTTATTGATGTACCAGACTAAGATTTCCAGCGCTAGCATTTGTCCCTGAGGAATATGAGCTGATTTAGAAAAGTGAAAGTAAATTCATGTGGGGCGCAGTGGTGCGATACTTGTCGCACTTGCTTTCTACGGGGTCGTCCGGGTTTATTTCTGGTAGATTTCTTGAGTACGGAGAACCCGGCTCCTAAGAGAAAACAGTAATAAGAGTCGACAACGCCGTATAACCATAGCAGTGGATGAGTTGATAAACCCCAAAAATTGTTATTCTGGTCAAAAGTCGGTTCACTTTTCTTATCCATGGGTGCCCATAAAACTATGAAGGGTTCTGCACGCAGCCGTCAATCGGGTACTTCAGAACAGCTTTGGGAATAGGAGCTTCTTCTCCCCTCCGCCACGTGAGGCAAAGACTGATAAGGAACGATGATATTGAAAGCATCACAGTCTTAATGCGTGCTCAAACAATGACATTAATCTAGAAACGATGTGACGAGAATGCTATAAAACAAAAATAAAAAAACCCGGAAAAAAACCGCAAAAACCCGGACCCGCGGGCTTTTTATAAAAAACCCGGGTTTTTTCCAACCCTGACCACTTCCTGGCTCCCCTAGGCCTCGCCTACCCGTGACTGAAATCGAGCATTCATTAGCGGTGAGGTTTGGTTTTTAACCCCAACTTCTAATTTTCAGGTGGTGCTAAATGTGTTAAACCTGATCTACATGTTCAGCAAGAGGAGTAACTTTATCACACGCCTGAGCCTGGAGCGCCGAGGCGCGCTCATCATTCGTCTAACCCATCTGGCCGAGGTATGACTGCGCTCATGGTGACGATTGAACATGTTTGTGTCTCTTTTGTAATCCTTCAGTGGGGGGAATGACGATTGAATTGTTTTATTTTGTGTATAAATATAGGCTGCATTTTCCCTTGCTATCCAATTGATTACTGGCGTTTTATCGGTGGTTAAAGGGGGATTAAACGTCACAGGTCAATATTTTACGGGTTACACTTAGATGCTGTTATACTGATGGTAACCTTTCCACGTGCTTTTTTAAGCTTTTATTCCGAATGTTGTAACCGCACCTGTTCGACCTCCAGAAGTCGTTGCTATTATAAATCCGCACTATTTTGTTCGGAGCTCACTCTCGCGGGTGCTGTTTCAGAGTTGGGGTGGAAGAGAAAACGGATTCGGCCTGGCTGACTGCTGCAAGGACGTCCCCATTTCAGTAAGTGGGGCGGCAGAGCTAAACCTAGTGTTTTTCCTTCTCCATCGCTTTGTGTTAATATGTATTGCCTGTGAAACAACTCAAATGTTGTTTATTTTATGTGTCAGCAATGCCGCTGGACCTCTCTGCCTCCGACCCTTTTGTTTTCCAGACATCAGATGATACCAGGCTGTACAGCCGTAGAACCGATTGTTAAAATCAAATCGTGGAGCATTGATTCGATTTGATGAGTAAGACAAGCTCCGAAACTGTCGAAAATGATTGTTCAAATGTTCAAATAGTATTACCTTGTCACATTATCAAAGGGAATAGTTTGTATGCGCCATTCAAACGGAATGTGTTACGAATAAAATTTAGATTTGCGTAACTTGAAGCCTTTAAATATGTTGAGTTATTGCACATTTTCGTGATATGCTACTGCGTCAGCGGTCAAACAACCACGCCTGTACAGATG
This sequence comes from Lepas anatifera, assembly GCA_034440635.1. NCBI lineage: Eukaryota > Metazoa > Arthropoda > Thecostraca > Lepadidae > Lepas > Lepas anatifera. Next base: position 161,508 of record JAOTON010000830.1, on the reverse strand, counting down.
GGTAAATATTTGATCAGGATTGCTCCCTAAAGCTGATTTGGATAGTCAAGTTTGCATTCATATTCTGCTCACGTTATCGCATTCCTTCGAAATCAAATCAGGCGTATCCTACCTGTGGATCGAATGGAGAGTCCGTATGGAATGTCATATCAGTAGAAATGGCTGCATTCTTGCGTTTGTACGATTGATAGCAGGACAGTCAAAACAAAGCAGCCGCTAGCCTTGATGGATGCTTGACTGGACTGAGTTGTCGGATGTAAGGAATGGTTAGTATTGGGTTAGCCCTGTCCAGCGCTGCGGAGTCGACGGCTTTGATCGGGGTCGACTCTGATTCCTGCCTGAAAATATCGACCCAAATCCCGACTCCGGGCAACACTGTCGGCTACGACTGGCCCCGACTTCGACTCCGAATTTGACTGTGGCTTAAACTTTCGACTGCGTCAGACTCCGACTTCGACTCTGAATCAGACTCTGGCTAAAACTGTCGACTACGACAGACTCCAACTTTGACTATCCAAAGCATTCGACTACGACCGACTTCGACCGACTCCGACTCCGCTGTTCTGGGCCAGTCTCTCTTCCCCAGGCTGGCATTACCATTGGATCTGTTGTGGCTTGGCCGTCCTGTGTTATTGATAAGTTGGTCAGTGACAGCGTATTGATTGACAGGACTAGTCAGCGATCATGCCATCATGCGAGTGCAGGAAGCTGGGAGTCTTCTTTTTACAGACATGCCCAGCTATATGCTGAATGGAAAGTCTCCCGCTTTTAGTGTTCTTGATTTTGTTATATTTTCTATAACGAAATGGAAATGTCAATAATATATATATATATATATATATATATATATATATATATATATATATACATGGGCGCCGAAAGCGGGGGGGACGGGGGGACGCGTCCCCCCCCTGTTGGCCAACCAGGGGGGACGTCCCCCCCAAAATTTTTGGGTCTTACCCAATATGCTCAAAATTCGCCTCCCCGGTCAGCACCAGCCCGGGTCTGTCCCCCCCTGCGAAAATTCCGTGGCGGCGCCCCTGTATATATATATATATATATATATATATATATATATATATATATATATAATATATATATATATATATATCTCCGTGCAGCGGATACTATATATCTTAAATTGCACGATTGCAACCAGACCAGTACAAGTAGAGGGTTTGAATTTGTTGGGATCCAGGAACCTGCGCATGCGCACTAGCTGTAGGCCTTGAGCTAACGGGCCGGCGCGTGCTGCAGAGTCTATCGCCCAGCGCCACCACCCTGCACTTCGAGTACTACCAGGAGGAGGGCGAGGCGCGTACCGGCTCCTCACTGCAGGTCATCCACTACCCCAACGTGGACCAGCATCGCGACCTGACAGCTGGCCAGGTCATGGAGCAGCTGCTGTCGGCGCAGAAGGTACCGCAGAACAAGCAGGTGAGCTGTGGACCGGCGCTGCTACCGTCAGCTGACTGGTGCGGCTCCTGGTGGACGGTGTGTCGCATTTGTAGTCTTAGGAGAGATGGGATTCTAATGAGGTGTCCTTCTCGTTAACCGTGCTGCGATGGCGATGCAGAGTGCGTGATGATAGGTTTCATCAGAAATCACTCCTTTTTACTGTGTTAACTTTTTTTGAAATCGAGAATTTTTGTGCGAAGTCAGAAATGTAGGCCATAAATATAGAGATTTAACAATATGGCTAAGTATCAGATTTCATCTAGATTAAATCAAAAGTTCCTGTTTAATCTTCTTGGTGCTGCTGGAACGAAGCCTGTGTATGACTTGTGACGTCCGTGCTCAGGTGATGGTGTTCACGTACCTGCGGCTCGCCAAGCTGTTCTCAGACTACCAGTCCCGGCTCTGCTGCGTGCAGGCCCGCCTCCAGGCGCTCTCCATTCTAGTCTACTCCAACGCCTTCCAGGTGAGTCTACTGCTCCATACTTCTCCTACCTACCATCCCTGACGGGGGTGGGAGTTGTGGTACCATCTGGTCAAGCCCTTCTGGGGTTCTGTTAGCTTCTTGCCTTGTTTTCATGTTAGTGAGAAGATTGTGGTGACTTAGTTAACCCTTTTGCAGTCAGCTTAGCTGTGCCCGAAAGCCTGGTATCTCAGTCCAGATAGCTCTCAGTGCCCTGTCGTTTTATCACGGTCATGGAAATGCGAAGGCGCTTAAAATATGTAAAAACCCGAAGTCATTGAGGGAAACGTTAGCGTATTTTGTACCTCAGTAGGAGTTTGAAATCACGCCTGGGGGTGGGAGACGGACAGAAGGAGGGGGAGAGACTGGGAATACTGTAACCAGGTGATATTTTATTTGACAGTAGTAATCACTGTCCATTGCTTAGGCATTTCTTGCTGTTTAACGCTAGTGAGGCGAGGGAAATCTGTGATAATTGCAGGCAGCATACGATAAGATATCTGGTCATTTTGTCAAAGTGCGCCATGTGTGAGTGCTAAGAAGACTGGCGGTGACTGCTCCGTGCCCTGACGCCCGGCGCTGTCCTGCAGGATAATGTACACTCGCTGCTGTACGCGGGCCTGCTGGAGGAGCTGGTGGAGATTCTGGAGATGCCTGAAAAGGACTTGGTGGAGATCAAGGCGGCTGCACTGCGCACCCTCACCTCCATCATTCACTTGGAGCGGAATCCCAGCCTGCCCAAGTAGGTCATTGATTGGAACATCACGACCGTCACTCTCCCAAGGGGAGGCGTCCATGTTCTCCTGGGGCTTCTGAAGTCAGTTCAGAATTGGCCGGGACATTTCTTCCCTAAACCATAGACCTAGGAACCTCGGTTGTTATGATATTCGCTTATATTGGCGTTACTACAAATGTTGTAAATTTATTCGATTGCCGTGAACTGCGTGAAAGGGCTGCAAACGCAGACTGACGTGTTTTTCGTATTCACTGATTGGACTTTCAAGTATTCCACACACGCTGTGGGTGGCTTATGGTGTATTTAGTACCCGCTGGACCTAGTTTGTTGTCTCTTATATACTCGCTGGTCTGGTTTATTGTGTATGTTATTATCGCTGGTGGGGTATACCAGGACAGACTAGCTTGCGTTCTGGCGAAGAGTTCGTGGAACTCTGCCCCTTGTTTCATTTTTCGGTTCAGTCTTCTCACGTAGTAGTATTCAGTAGGCCGAAGGAGATATTCAACTCCCTGCCGTCACCGTTGATTTGACGCAACGGTCTGCTTCCTATGTTGCAGGCTGAACACCATCATCGAGATCACGGGTGCCAACACGTTTCACGGCTTCTTGCCGCAGATGGTCAGGACGTGCATCAAACACCTGACCACTGGCTGCGAGCACCCTCTGAGCAGTGTAAGGGCAGCATCGACGGCACTGGCAAACGCCAGCATTGGCCGTGAAGGACTGGCGAATTAGTGATTAATTTCAGTTTGGCTTAGTGGTGGGATCTCGATCTGTCGCGATACTGATATTCATTCTTCTCGGGTCTCGTATGCTGAGTTCCCAACGGAAGATGTACGCGAGAAGGACGTGGTGCCCAGGGAGAAGCGCTTTGTATTTTTATTGTTATCACCAACAAGTCGTACGATACTCAATTAGATGAGAAGTCATCAGAGATAAAGCACATCATGACCTAAAATACATTTGACAGGCAATAGATCAATACTGGTGAAAGCGTTGTTGTAGGACCTGCAGCCTGGAGAGGCGCCCGTGCGTGTGCTCTGACGCCGCGCTCGTGTGCCTGCAGTCGGTGCTGACGACGGCCCTCTTCTCCTTCCTGTACCACCTGGCCAGCTACGAGTCGGGCGGCGACGCGCTGGTGCACTGCGGCATGATGGAGAGTCTGCTGCTGGTGGTCTGCTGGGCCGGCCGGGTGCCTGACCACATCACGGTTAGTACTGCGACACGCCGCAGGGTGGCAGCTCACCGCCAGCGTGTCGGGGCAGAGCGGCCGCACAAGCGGGTCGGACGCTGCTGTGTTACGCTCTGTTAATGCTGCGGACTTGCGTGGTGTCTGAACTATTGTACTGTAACGGCTGTTTGGCGGGGTGCCTTGTTTATTCGGATACCTATCCGGTTAACCGTGCCGTCTATGAGGAACAGCGAAAGGGATATCTGCGGCCGATTTATTCAGTGGCAAAGTGTGCAGTAGGAAGCACCGTTTGCGTGATTATTTTGACCCGCGTTCGGGTCAACGTTTTGTTTTCGGGATTTCCGAAGCTCTGCACCAATCGGATTCGTGCCGGTGGGCTACTTTCTGTCTTATACAGTGGAAAAATGATCTTACTTTCTCGACGTTAGTGGTGCAGCTTACGAAAGTCTGAAACGAGTGCATCGACCTGTGTACAGTCACTGGTCTTCGTGCAGCATACTTCTGCACTCTGACGCTGAAATGTGCATTATTGGCTGAGTAAAAGGGCTTCGATCGCAAATGTGAAAAATTCGCTTCAAGGCGGCAAAGTCGGCAGAAATTGACGGTGTGCGAGAACACCGCCCGTGGAAATGACGTCACGATACAAGGCAAATGGTTTATGCTGGTTGCTGGGTTGAAATGAGGTGGCTATGGCAACGACGGAAAGCTAGACATTGAAGCCCTACACTACAAGCCGTGCGCAAGCATATTCGATGCTGGTTCGAGTTTCTCCAGTGTGGGATTTGACCCTGTAAAGGGCAGTATGAACGTGATGGTTTTGTTAGCTGACAGTGACCATGCACATTCTTGGGAGGACAAATCTACACAATCAGGACTGGTGCAATTTCTTGCTCATGTAAACCACAAGCTGTTAATGGGAGCTGCTAACGATCTCAGTACCGTCTAAAGATGGCGTGCAGGGAAACATGCCACCCAGATTTCTGCCTAATTTGTCCCAAAGTTAACTTAATCATCCAGTTTTTATATTGGATTTTCAAGCTTTCTGGTGCTTTTATGTGAATGTTAGCGACGGGCTATTTTTTTAATGCACGGTGAAGAGGTAACGATACACGTGTCAATTATACATGAGACACCCTGAGACGAAGGGGAAGTGTAATATGGTTTTCTCAAGCTGCTCAGTGACAAACAGGACCTTTTTGATTTCATAGAACCACAAGACGGTTTGGTTCCAGTATCCCAAAACCGACATTGCTTTTTCTTTTTCCGGGCTCAGTGCTTTGGGTCTTTTCGGAAATTGAAAATATAGGACAATTTCTGTGATTTCGTGTTGTGGTCACGAATCGGCTAGGCTGGCAGTTATACGCATCGGGGGCAACATTTTTTTGTTAGTAGTTTTGTCGAGTTGCAGCTTTTTTTCGTATTTTTACGTATTTTCTCCAGATATATGGCGAAATTGGGAAGTATGCGTCCTTGTATGTGATTTAAGTACTGGAATACATCCCGGTAAAGCTATAATCATTAATTTACGGGTATTTGCATTAAAACATTAATTAATCGAAACTGGTATTCAGATTGCAATAGTGCCTTGAACTAATTTTTTGCTTTAATAAAATTTTAGATATTGGCTATAACAGCGGACTCGTCCCATTGTTTACCAGTGTTTTATCACCGTGTTAGGGGATGCGTAGTCTCGAAGAAAAGCGCAAAGAAACTCTAATGTCGATTGTTATGCCTAACCCGAGATTTACCGTCAACCCAGCCTCAGGCCGTCTTCCGTCTCCGATGCTCATTGTGCAATTTCTTTCGAGATTAGTCCGCGTGTCTTCATTTCAGCACATTTCAATTGCAAACAGCTGGTTCGTATTTTGCCCTACGTGACCATAACGCTTATTAAACCCGATACAAAGACTGGAAAGGCATGCAGGACCAGGCTCACAAGCAAACGGATTATAGGAATCAACAGTACGCGGTCTTTAAATCATTTTCCCGGACGCAGGAGCACCAATTTCAAGGAGTTGACCAGAACGGTGGTGGGCGAGAACGGAAGTCCTGGCACGGAGGCGGTTTTCCCTGATCACTCTTGAGAGCCTGATCTAAATGGTCACATTCTCATATATCCCAAGATAAAGAATTTCTAGAAAATGCTTTCGGTATTTGGCAGAGGCCTGCGCTCGCCTTTTTCCACACATGAACGTATTTGAAGCTTGGTGCAGACCTTTTCCGTCCCACAGCACCACCTGGTCGTCTCAGTTCCAGGGCCATTGCCTTTGTATGCACTCGGTGTATGGTGGAAAAGGATGCACTCACATTTCCGGTGTTGATCATCATCGGCCCGTTTGCACTCTCCAAATTGCCGGCCTCAACGTATGAAGCCTTGGGTCACGAACTATGGCGTAATCGGAAGGTCAATAGATCGTGGTAACGATCAACATGCTTTATTTTGAGTGAAAATCACCCCGCTTCGGTGCCCGCAATATCCACTTTCTCTTACCGTGGGCGGCGGCGGGGATCCTGCTGCCTGCATGTAAGATTATGTCACGTGACGTTACACAGTTTATCGCCTGGCGAAAACTTTCACCAAATAACGGCGTAGGAACTTTGAGGAGTTGGGAGCCAAAAATGGAGCCTCTGAAATCAATGTAACCAACTTACACGTATCTGGCCAATGTCCATCGCCTGATTAGATACTGAAAACAGGGATGTTGGATTTTAATGCGTTTTTAACGAGTATAATTTAACGTAACTCGTCGATGTTTTTTTTGCCGGACAGTGCATCACCGGGCTTGGGAGATGCACTGCCCCCTTCCTCCTCCCCCTTTCTCCCTTCCTCCTCCCCCTTCTCCCTCCCTGCTACCAGGGTCCTTGCATTATTAGTAGGCCGGGTCCGTCGCGTGGGTTTGGTGTTCCTGCTTTCACCGGTATACGCCCCGGGGGCCGGCCCATCACCGTTTCATAGTCCTGGCCTGCTGACGCTCGGCGTGTTCGGACACGCTGGCTGGTGACCTTGATTGAGCACGGCTGGTGACTGCTCTCCGTGTAGTAGGCCTCCACCGGTAATAGTACCACAAGAAGTCACTCGCCACTGGTCAGAGATAGGTCAGCGCGGGATGGTGCCTGCGCTGTCTCTGGTGACTGTTGTCTGGGGCTGGGCTTGGTCCGTGCGTCGTGATTATTTTCGTTCAGTTTGTATTTGTTTTAGTCGCCAGCAGGTCATCTGGAACATAATTCGCTACGAGTTTAGTGACTGTTGTTGATTTCCTGATTGATAGCTGTGAAGGATCTTGATCTGAGCGGCGTGTTTATGTTTTGTTTCAGTTTGTGACGCGCGCCGTACGCGTGATCGACCTCATCACAAACCTGGATATGACGTCATTCCAAACACACAACGGACTCCAGAAGTTCGTGGACAGACTGGAGGTGAGAGGACAGTAACAACTGGAACGATAACAACAGCAAAGTGCGCTTGTACGTGAACAATCGCTTATTGAAAGTTTGCCAGTTTCGCATGATAGGCTGAAAATGGCACAAAAGCGACGGTTAAATTCGGCGTTAGTCTTCAGAATGCAGGGAGGAGCCTAGTTTGATTTAACGCACGCTGTGACTCAGAGCCTTTTTCGATTTTATTGCAGTAATGCCACAGCGGCCCGGCAGAACAGTATTGTCTTCGTCGCTTCTTGTGGTAGGGCGAATCTGATGAGGATATTGGGGAAAGTGAGAAATTTCGTCAGATAGCTGAATGCTTTGCGGATAGTCGATGAATGCCTTAAAATATTTAGCTTTACCATATTATGCAATAACATAGCAGTTTGTATTTATAGTTCTCGTGGTATTACTTCTAGTCATCTCTATAGTGCTTGTAACTTGTTTTTCGACGATTTATTTTCCGAAGTATGTATCGTCCTCATTTTGCTTCTAACCCGGTTAATTTAGTGTGTGTTGTTTTTGACTTGTTCCTTTTTTAACACACCAACTCAGTGATAAAGTTTCAGACTGGTGTGAGTTTGTATCGTGTCGCATAAATCTGTAAAAAGATTGTTTGAAAGATACGATTGAACCTATCGTTTAAACTCCTCCAAATTACGCCTGAAACGTGTTTGGAAGGCGAAAATATAATAACCCCTGAAATGGGGACACGTGGAAACAACTTTTTCACTTATTTATGCCCCATTGGCTTTATCTATCGACTGAGTATGATGATTCATGAGCATGGTGAGAATATCAGAGAAGTGTTGTATATCATTTTTTATAATATTTGTCTAGAATATTTCGATAATAATTGTATGATTAGCACATTTACTTCACCAGCTCTGGGCGAATGTAAGCTTTGTCTCTGGAGACCATTTCGTTGGAATCCCGCTGTGATGCGTCCCCATTGCGGTTGCTGCTGTGTGACGCCCTGTATCCCCTGGCAGGCGGAGGTCAACATCTGCCGGCTCGAGCAGCCTTACCAGATAGCAGTCCCGGCTGCCACCCAGGCGCCCGCCGCCCCCGCCGCCTCCTCCACCGACGGAGAGACCAGCATGGAGGTCGAATTCGCTGCCACGGGGACGGCAGCAGCTGTGCCCTCTGCGTCGCCGTCGACGTCAGCAGCTGTGGTGGCGGGACCGTCGGAGCCGGCGCCGCCGCCGGCCGGCTGCCCGGAGCTCACCTGCCTGCCGCAGCGGAGCGCGCTGCTCAAGTCGCAGCTGAACTTCCTGAAGAAGGCCATCCAGGACGCGTCGTTCAGCGACAGCATCCGCCACCTGATGGAGGGCAGCCTGCCCAACACGCTGAAGCACATCATCAGCAACGCCGAGTACTACGGCGCCTCGCTGTTCCTGCTGGCCATCGACGTGGTGACGGTGTACGCCTTCCAGGAGCCGTCGCTGCTCAGCTCGCTGCAGGACAATGGGCTGACGGACGTGGTGTTGCACGCGCTCATCGTCAAGGAGGTGCCGGCCACGCGCGAGGTGCTCAGCTCCTTGCCGAACGTGTTCAGCGCGCTGTGTCTGAACGCGCGCGGCCTGGAGGCGTTCGTGGCCGCGCAGCCGTTCGAGCGGCTGTTCCGCGTGCTGCTCTCGCCCGAGTACCTGCCGGCGATGCGGCGCCGGCGCGGCTCGGAGCCCATGAACGACACGGCCACCAAGCTCGGCAACGCCATGGACGAGCTGATGCGGCACCAGCCGAGCCTGCGCGTGGCCGCCACCGCCTCCATCATCCGCGTGCTGGAGAAACTGTGCGAGATGGGCCGCGACCCGCAGTACATGTGCAGCCGCACGGCCGGCAAGCCGGAGCCGGCGCAGGGCGCGTCGGTGCGCTCCATGAGCCAGGAGGGGGGCTCATCGGACGAGGAGGACGAGGAGGAGGACCTTCCTGGTGATAACGGTGACGAGCAGGCGGCGCGAGGCGGTGACGAGAAGGATGAGACGGCTGCCAGCCCGGCCGCCGCCAGTGCCGACGTGGAGCGGCAACACGTGCCTCTCATTGACTACGTACACAATGTGGTGAGTCGTGAGGGAAAGAGTGAGCGGCAGGATTGTGTGTGGTTCAGTTTGTGATATTTCTTCAGCTGGTCTGCCTCACTGAGGTATGTAGCGTGTGTGCGTATGGGCTGAGACTAGTTTTGAGTTCCGGTGAAGCAGTGGTCAGCATATAGAGTAGTGAACGCTGCTCTGGTGGGGGAAGGATGTACAAAAAAGTGTCACGGCCAGGCTAACCTGCATGCTGGATGTTCAGGAAGCTACGTCAGATACACGTGCGGTTGTCTCGATCATATGGACACGGTCCATAATTTGTCTCTTTCAGATGAAGTTCGTAGATGCCATATTGAGCAACAACTCTACGGACGACCACTGCCGCGAGTTTGTGTCACAGAAGGGCCTGGCGCCTCTGCTGGGTATTCTGGGCCTGCCGAATCTGCCGCTGGATTTCCCGCAGACCCCGGCGTGCCAGGCAGTTGCCTCGGTCTGTAAATCCATCCTGGTGAGTAGCACCACCAGCCGAGTCCGTGCGGGGAGCGATCCCGATCACCTCGGACTGTTCGCCGACTGCTGTTTGGTGGAAAACTACCGGTTAAATGATAGTCGTTTTACATTTTGTGAAACATGTTTAATTTGTTTGCATATCATTAACGTTGATTATGACTTTTGATTTCGTTTATACAAAGGTAACGTTCATAGAAATAGAAATGTTGCATTCAGCCTACGCCCTGTTCGAACATCTGAGATTACATTTCCCCATCGTCACGCTAATCTATTGTTGTTGTTGTATTTTCCTCCCGGCCGCTATCGCGGCGTAGCCTGGCAGCTCTGGAGGGCTGCAAAGGCGGCCGCAAGGGCCGCCACGACGTCCCCACCGCGTACCTCTTCCGGTCTCGGCAGTATGTTGTATGCCCGATCGTATGCCCTGCATTATGTTGGTATGTATCTGTACTGCGCCGTCTGTCAGCGTGCTGGCGGCTGACGTGCCCCGCGTCCGGCAGAACCTGGCGCACGAGGGCCAGGTGCTGCGGGAGGGTCTGCTGCGTCTGACGGAGGTGCTGGCGGCGCTGGAGCCGCTGCACGCCAGCCTGCCTCCCCTGGCGGCTCGGTGCTGCTGCGGGAGCTGGCTGCCGCGCCGCAGTCCACCGCCGCCGCCGCTGCCGTCTCCGCGCCGCGCGCCGCGCCGCTGCTGCACGCCATGAGCGCCGCGCACGCCTACATCGCCACCTTCATCCACATCTGCCGTACCAGCCAGGTACCGCCGCCACTGGAGCAGTCAGCTGCCGCGATTTTCCACCGTGATGCTTTGATTTACCGGCATTTCTTCTTTAGAGCGCAGTTTGATTGAGGAAAGCTTCTACATTTTTATGATGTTGAATGCCGATTTATGTTTTACTGTTTTGTGATTGTATGCTGCTATGCGTCATTTCACAAATTGTATTTATCGATACAAATAAGGATATTGTTATAAATCATCAATATCTATATCCTACTTCCGAATGGAACTCAGTGATCATGGAGAAATCTGTAACCTTGGTGCGAGACATGGATAGTGGCTGTCCGGCGGGGTTCGCCACTCTGTGCCGATTGTGGCTGAGTTGAGGCTGACCCTACAGCGGGATCTCCCACTGTCTCCGTGGGATTACCTCGGGTGGTGGGGTCCGCCACAGTGTGATGGCCGGTGTCAATGAGAGAGCTTTTCCGGTGGGTCTGTCATTTTGTCCGTGTGTGTGGGAGCTGACGCGGCGGCGGGGTCCGTGTGTGGGAGCTGAAGCAGCGGTGGGGTCCGTGTGTGGGAGCTGACGCAGCGGTGGGGTCCGTGTGTGGGGACTGACGCGGCGGTGGGGTCTGTAGGGACTGACACCGCGGCGGGGTCTGTGGGAACTGACGCGGCGGCGGGGTCCATGTGTGGGGACTGACGCGGCGGCGGGGTCCATGTGTGGGGACTGACGTGGCGGCGGGGTCCGTGTGTGGGGACTGACGCGGCGGCGGGGTCCGTGTGTGGGGACTGACTCGGCGGTGGGGTCTGTAGGGACTGACACCGCGGCGGGGTCTGTGGGAACTGACGCGGCGGCGGGGTCTGTGGGGACTGACGCGGCGGCGGGGTCCATGTGTGGGGACTGACGTGGCGGCGGGGTCCGTGTGTGGGGACTGACGCGGCGGCGGGGTCCGTGTGTGGGGACTGACTCGGCGGTGGGGTCTGTGGGAACTGACGCGGCGGCGGGGTCTGTGGGAACTGACGCGGCGGCGGGGTCCATGTGTGGGGACTGACGCGGCGGCGGGGTCCATGTGTGGGGACTGACGTGGCGGCGGGGTCCGTGTGTGGGGACTGACGCGGCGGCGGGGTCCGTGTGTGGGGACTGACTCGGCGGTGGGGTCTGTAGGGACTGACACCGCGGCGGGGTCTGTGGGAACTGACGCGGCGGCGGGGTCTGTGGGGACTGACGCGGCGGCGGGGTCCGTGTGTGGGGACTGACGCGGCGGCGGGGTCCGTGTGTGGGGACTGACGCGGCGGCGGGGTCCGTGTGTGGGGACTGACGCGGCGGTGCGTCCGTCAGACGGACATCCGGCAGGTGAGCGTCAGCAGCTGGGGGTCGGAGTTGGGCCTGAGGGTGCTGCGCGACCTGGCGCGCCTCTACACCAGCATCGTCTGGGAGAGCACCGTTCTGCTGGCGCTCTGCACCCAGAACAGCCTGCCCGCCGATGACCTCTTCGCCCGCGAGGACATGGACCGCCTGCTCGAGAACAAGGTTGGTGAATCCCCGCCACAGATACGTGTATCGTATGCGCTGTGTGGTCATCGGCTGGAGCTGCCCCACCTACTTTTCCCTTTAAAATGGCATGTATTTGGAAAAAAGTCCGTGAAGTGTTGATGTTTACTGGGCCGTTTCAATGGAAGTGCGTTTCCTTCCTGGGTACGCACTGAGTGTGCAGTACAACCTAGTTCTGATTTTCCGGCGTGGTGCAGCGCTGACCCGGCTCATCCCCAACTCTTCAGCAGTCGGACGAGGTGGGCATGGAAGAGGGCGAGGACAGCAAGGTACCGCCCAACCTGCAGTACCAGATGAAGGTTATCAAGCCGGTGCTGGCCTCGGCCTCCAAGCTGGGCCGCGCCATGACCGACCTATTCGGACTTCTAGTCAAGGTTTGTGGGAGCGACTCAGCGGAGAGAACAGAGAGTCGGTGCAGTGCGCTTGTAATAGCTTGTGGTTCACGTATTGCCTTATATTACCATGTTCTTTGTACTGTCCCGTTATTCCGAGACCATGTCATATCTAATAATGGCGGTTTAGGTTCAAACTGTATGAATCAGACTTGTAAACTACATGGTATGTTCCATACCACATATCTTGTTTCATTTTTGACAAGTGCGTGATTTGCACGGAGGTATATCATGCAAACCGAAAATTGTAATACAAAGACGTTGCTGATCTTTAAAGTGTGCGAAATATTATTCTAATATTTATTATTATTATTATTATATCATTATTACCGTAAAACTGAGCAACTTTGATTCATGGAGGCAACTTTGGTCCACCACCAAAAAATTGTTAAATTGTTTTATGGAAATGTTTTGATGGGATGCTGTGCCAAAAGTAATAGTGGGAGAGATGGTCCACTATGTGTACTGCATACTGATAAGGAGAGCCATAGTTTTAGTGACCTCACTCAGGAAGTAGCAGGTGCTTTATAGATAAATAGCTTTATTTTATGATGAAAATCTAAACTTGCTAGGATGATGTATGGGGCATTTCAGGTAAGACGTATAACCAAATCAACCATGTGAGCATGGAGGACACGGATTGAAGTAAAACATATAAAAAATTAATCCTGTTCCATTCACAATATTTTGTTCCAGTGGGGGTCGTCAATGTTGCAACCATTTTCTTACTCAGAAAATTACAACTTTGGTCCACTCGTCTACCAAACAAAAAAATTAAACAAATGGCAAAATACAAATCTTGGCTGGCTTTTAGCCTTTTACAGCCTTCTTTTATCGCTTCCAAATCATTAATTTGTCATTTAATAATATACCGGTGCCTAGTTTAATCATAACAATGATTTTTCCTTCTCCAGGCCCATGTCTTCTATAGACTCCCAGGTTCTACTTTTATGCTAAGATGGTAGGATTCTGGCTAGTTCTCCAACTTTTTGAAAATTTCTTGTGTGGCTTTAAATTCATTATTTCATAATCTAATAAAACATAGATGCATAGTCTAGTCCTAACAATGCTGTTTCATTTTTTTCAGACCCATAGGTCCTATTCCTCAGACTCCGAGCTTTTGATTTAATGCTGCCGTTTTCCAAAACTGATTTGCACTAGGCTGTTGAGTGTAAAATTCATTTTGGAAATTAAAGTCGGTGAGTGGATAGTTGAGAATTTTGATGAAGTGAAAGTTGATCAAAACCCTTATTTAAAGTTTAGGGAGAACTTTTTCATCAAAATTCCCATACAACCAGGCGTACTTTTGGTAAGTTCATAAACACCAGAATTATTGAATTGTGCTTGAAAAAGATCTACTAGAAAAGCAAGCGGAAAATTGATTGAAAAGTAGCAAATTCAGCTTGCACTGGTGTTGCTCTCAACCCAGCACCCTGGTATTTGCAACGTTGTCATACTGAGATAGCAGGAGGCACAAAGTCCGGACGGGTAAGTGGAGGGGGGGGCGGCAATACCAGGGCAAAGGCTGCAGGCTGAGATGACAAGGATAGGCGATGACAAAGAAGTGGAAGTGACATAGGAGATCAGTGATAAAAATTTGTGTGAGAATTGATATTCCCGAGTTAATACCATGGAAGGGACATTTTTGTTGTTTTTCCATTCCTGGGCCCCGTTTCATAAAAAGCGTAACTTATGCTTATAGCGTAGAAGTAGCATAATGCAGCGTAGAATGTGAATAATACACCACAATCTTGTTTCATAAAAATGCAGCGTAAAATACAACTTCTTGCAAAGTTACGCTGCTCTAAACTACGCTGTACTGGAATTCAGCGTAGAATATTGCCAATATTGTTTCATATAGCAGACAACATGTACGTTGAATATGTAAAACACGCCTGAAAAGCTACGCAAGATATAGCAGCGTAACATTTATCAGACAATGAAGCAAAACATGAAAAATATATAATTTCTTATGGAATTCTGAATCTGAAGCAAAATTAGATAGTACAGTGAAGGACAAAAAGAGTCATGAATGTAAAATAAACTTAAATGGAAGTGTGTGCAAGTTTTTCCTTGCACAGGTATAGGTATTCCTTGCAGGTATTCCTTGCACAAGTTTTTCCTTGCACAGGTTTACGCTGCCCTTCGTTTACAAAGCCCTAGTTCGCCCTCTGCTTGAGTATGGGAACGTGTCATGGGGCCCTTTCAATCGTGCCGACGAGATATCGCTCGAAAGGGTCCAGCGCCGTGCCACCCGTATGATAAGTTCTATCAGAGACCTTCCCTACTCGCAAAGGCTTCTTAGACTCAGGATGCCGTCTTTGTATTACAGGAGACGCCGTGGCGACATGATTAAGGTATTCCAACTTCTGCACGGGGCCATAGACCAGGACCCCTCCCAGTTTGTCTGCTTAGATAGGGGTTCCCGTACCCGCGGCCACGCGTGGAAGTTGGTCAAACCAAGTGCGACATCTAGAGCACGTCGCTCGGCATTCAGCTGTCGTATAGTTAATGACTGGAACTCCTTACCCACAACGGTGGTCGAAGCCCGCTCCATAGATCAGTTTAAGGCAAGACTGGACTCCCACTGGACACACCTGATGTATGAGACCCCCCGACTGACGCAGTCACTGACACCTCACGACTGCGTGGGAAACCCCACTCGGGCGAACGCCCGGACGAGAGATGAAGACCTTGGATGAATGAGCTCGTCAGAGAACGGAACCGGCAGGCCACAAGGGCCTCCAAAATTTTCCGATAATTGTAGGTAAGGTAAGGTAAGGTAAGGTATAAAGTGCAAGTTGCACATGCCAAATTGAGCTGATATGTAGAGTTCTACGGCCATTTGATATGCCAAAAATGATGATAGCTATTGATGCAAATAACACAGGAAAGCTGACATTGATTTTTACTTTGACTTTCTGCCGTTACAGTTATTTTACAGTCTAGCGAGGACAGAACCCTAGATAGGCTGACACTGACAAAGTGTTATATGGAGTCTGTGGAGGGTAAAAATTCAATTTAAGGTATCTGTCACCAACAAAATCCAAGTATCTCTACTGAGGCCTCTGGCGAAAATGATGTATACTTAGGTACCTAAGTACCAGCATCTTGATCTTGTTATTCTTCAAAGATGTTTACTCACTATTCCTTTCCCAGTTTCACGAAATTATAAGGTTCATAGACCTTTCACAGTTCACTCATGATAAGAAAACACAATTCACCTAAAATTCCACTGAACTACACTCGCACAACAAGACAATAACCTTTTTAGGACCTTCTTGGCAGTAACTACCTAAAAAATGAGGTACGGCCAAAAACAAATCCGTCGTATTTTTATTGCGTCAGCTGATAGTCCGGCTTCCGCCGCAGTACTTATAAAAGTGCATTAGAAACTTAAAAATCGAATAAGAGGAATTAAGTCAAATAATTTTCATTCAAATAATTTATTGAAATATATATATGCGATTTTTCATGTTAATAAAGCAGTTAAACGCCATATTTGAAAGGGGTAATTCCATTCTGGAATTGGGCGTAATTCACGCTGCATTTGATATCTACGCCGCTTTCGCGTGAATGTCACCGCTCTTTGTGAAACGTGATTCTGACTACGGCGTAACTTTGCAGGTGAATGTGGTGTAAAACACGCCGCATTTCTACAACTTTTATGAAACGGGGCCCTGGAAGGGGAAATTTAGTCAAATACATGCTCTAAAATACCTAAACATTTTTAAAACACTTTCTGTGGACTAAAGATGTTTACATCAGTTTCAAGTTTTGTCTGTAGAATGAATAAATCAGAATACAAAGAGGGTGGTACAAAGTTGAAAAACATTGGTATAACTTTTGCCACTTCTTTGACAAAAATAAAAATTCCCACTGAGGCCAGCATTTCTAAATTTTCGTGCAAGTGATAACTGAAGGACTAAACTTCTTGCCTGCAAAGATCCAAGCTCATCCATTTGTAAACACCAAAGTTATTAACGGAAAACTGCAAAAGTGGCACAAAGTTGCTCGGTTTTACGGTATTGAATATTATTTTTTTTAGAATTTGCGAAATATGGGTCTAAATGAGATAAGGGACATTATTCTGGGCCATGTTTTCAATATTCTATATATATATATATATATATATATATATATATATATATATATATATATATATATATATATATATATATATATATATAAAAGGGGTTATCACAGACATAAAGTGATATAGGTGAACACACAGAAAGTTATTTAAGTTATATTTAATTTACAAACGTTTCACTGTTGTACAGCTTCATCAGTGTAATACCAAATTATAAAAATATCAATATCAAATTACAAAGTTCAGCACACAGCAGGACACAATATTTCAAACTGATTCGACAGGACATGATTTTGATTTTCATTTCTTTTCTTCTCAAGTTCTCGTGCTTAATGTTTTATGTTTTTTTCTTTTATAGCTAGTTTTGCCCCCCAAGACGCCCAACTTACAAAACCTGACCGAAGGTTAGTGTTCGGAAGAACTGAAATGAAGGCTGCTTCGAGTGTTTTCCTAATCTGCTTGTTTTTCGTTTCGGCTAAAACTTCAGAGCTATCAAATTTTTGTAAGTGGTCACATTTGTCTATGTGAACTACTAACGTATTTGATGTTCTATGAAATCTAACGTCGCGCTTATGTTCCTGTATCCTTGTTTTCAAACCTCTGCCCGTTTCCCCTATATAAGATTTTGAACATCCAGAACATGGAATGCTGTAAACTATGTTATTTTCAGAAGTAACCCTTTCTTTATATTTTAGAATTTCTCCAGTCTTCGCTCCTGAGACTATCCCTACATTCAAACCTGAACGTGCTAAGAATTTTGAAATCGTAGTAGCTGCTTTCGAGTTCAGAATGGATATGTAGCGGTCTGATTTAGAATCGGGTTTTTTCTTGACGTGTTTTCCTTTATAAATCTTCTCTGCCTTTTGTTTGAGCATGAATAGCCACCCTCGGGGATATTTAAGTGTTTCAAATCGTTTGCAGATATGATCTATTTCAGCATGTAGATATTCAGCACTGCAAATCCTAAATGCTCGTAAAAAGAAGCCGATCACAATGCCGCTTTTTGTTTTTTCACTATGTCCAGAAAAATAATGGATGTAGTCCTCTTTGTTTGTTGGTTTTCTGTAAACCTTAAATTTTAGTCCATGATCAGTCCGAATGATTACGGTATCCAGGAATGCTAAAGAATTTTCACTTTCGATCTCTAAGGTGAATTGTATATCTTGGTCAACATTGTTGAGCCTCGTTAATTTTTCTTCCAGATTCATGTTTTTGGGAACTGCTATAAAAATATCGTCGACGTATCGAACCCAGAAACTATCCCGCCCCATGATTCCCTGGGAAAGCTTCAACAGACTCAAGTTTCTTACAGATTGCTTGCAAGAAAAAGTTCTGCCTAGGTCGTCTCCGATACAACTTAGAAGTGACACGAAACCCTTAACGGACTCTGCAAAAGCATACTTAGAAGAAGCTTGTGAACATTTGAAACATAGAATATACGAGTTAAAGAACGAACGAACCGGAACGCACTTATCACCGTACCACGAACAAAAGCTTAAAGAGCTCAATACGACGCAACAAGCCAGTCTGCGATTAAAACTTAAGAAACTGTGCCAAGAAAGCCCATGGAACGTTGCTGGTAACGAAAACATAGTGACTAATCTTTCATCAAGAACGCTATCAGAGGAAGGAAAACAGGCTCTCTCCTTTGGGCTGAAATTTGACTCCGGCAAAGATAAATTTACATTTGTGGAACACGTGAATCGCAATTACAGGTGGAACGATAGTGACACAGAAAAGGGTTTCATTCAAGGTGTTTTGGCTTGCTGCTATGCACTGGCGAAAAAAGAGACATCAACCCTTCCAAACAGATATTTAAAAGCTTTAAAAGATCTTGCAAACGATGAAAACATAATTGTGACGCAGGCAGATAAGGGAGGGGGTGTCATCATCATGGATAGTTCAGCCTACAGAGACAAAATGAAGAATCTTCTCAATGACTTAGAAACTTACAAGAAGTCGAAGAACGGGCACTCAGCAAAGGAAGCAAAATCATTCAACAAAGAAGCACGGAGAATTCTGAAAAAATCTGAAAAAGGAAAGAAGCTACTAAATCTCATCGAGGAGGCCCCCAGACCACCCCAACTAAAAGGACTTCCAAAAGTGCACAAACCAAACATTCCCATGAGACCTATAATTTCTGGTATCGGCAGTGCACCCCATAAACTGGCTAAAATCTTAGCTAAACCACTAAGTAAATGCCTGGGAGTGATTAGTGGGACCCATTTAAGGAACACATCAGAACTCATGGATAGGCTGAAGAGCGTAAACATAAATAACATGAAACTTGCAAGCCTCGACGTAATATCTCTATTCACAAATGTGCCGATAGATGGAGCATTAAAAGCTATCAAATCCGCTGTTGACGTGATTGATGTAAATACGCTTCCATTATCTAAATCACACTTCATATGGTTGGTAACATTATGCATGCACTTTGGTTCGTTTACTTTTGAAGGCAATGAGTATGTACAATGTAGAGGACTTGCTATGGGATCCCCCCTGAGCCCGGTAGCCGCATGTTTATACATGGAGCGTCTAGAACAGGAACAATACCAAGAAATCATGGGGCGGGATAGTTTCTGGGTTCGATACGTCGACGATATTTTTATAGCAGTTCCCAAAAACATGCATCTGGAAGAAAAATTAACGAGGCTCAACAATGTTGACCAAAATATACAATTCACCTTAGAGATCGAAAGTGAAAATTCTTTAGCATTCCTGGATACCGTAATCATTCGGACTGATCATGGACTAAAATTTAAGGTTTACAGAAAACCAACAAACAAAGAGGACTACATTCATTATTTTTCTGGACATAGTGAAAAAACAAAAAGCGGCATTGTGATCGGCTTCTTTTTACGAGCATTTAGGATTTGCAGTGCTGAATATCTACATGCTGAAATAGATCATATCTGCAAACGATTTGAAACACTTAAATATCCCCGAGGGTGGCTATTCATGCTCAAACAAAAGGCAGAGAAGATTTATAAAAGAAAACACGTCAAGAAAAAACCCGATTCTAAATCAGACCGCTACATATCCATTCCGAACTCGAAAGCAGCTACTACGATTTCAAAATTCTTAGCACGTTCAGGTTTGAATGTAGGGATAGTCTCAGGAGTGAAGACTGGAGAAATTCTAAAACATAAAGAAAGGGTTACTTCTGAAAATAACATAGTTTACAGCATTCCATGTTCTGGATGTTCAAAATCTTATATAGGGGAAACGGGCAGAGGTTTGAAAACAAGGATACAGGAACATAAGCGCGACGTTAGATTTCATAGAACATCAAATACGTTAGTAGTTCACATAGACAAATGTGACCACTTACCAAAATTTGATAGCTTTGAAGTTTTAGCCGAAACGAAAAACAAGCAGATTAGGAAAACACTCGAAGCAGCCTTCATTTCAGTTCTTCCGAACACTAACCTTCGGTCAGGTTTTGTAAGTTGGGCGTCTTGGGGGGCAAAACTAGCTATAAAAGAAAAAAAGAAAAAACATAAAACATTAAGCACGAGAACTTGAGAAGAAAAGAAATGAAAATCAAAATCATGTCCTGTCGAATCAGTTTGAAATATTGTGTCCTGCTGTGTGCTGAACTTTGTAATTTGATATTGATATTTTTATAATTTGGTATTACACTGATGAAGCTGTACAACAGTGAAACGTTTGTAAATTAAATATAACTTAAATAACTTTCTGTGTGTTCACCTATATCATATATATATATATATATATATATATACATATACATATACATATACATATATATATACAAACGAAGGAGTGACAACTAAGGTCTACCGAAAACCGAGTGACACAGGACAGTGCATGAACGGCAAAAGTGAGTGTCCTGGACGGTACTCCCAGAGTGTAATACGATCGTTCATCCACCGAGCAATCAAGTACTGCAGTGACTGGGGCGAAACTCATCTCGAGCTCCAGCGCTGCAAGCAAATACTGGTGAACAATGGGTACACAAATTCAGACGTTGATCACGAAATTTCTAAATGCCTCGACAACTTCAAGAGACAAGAACACCAACAACATCCTAGGAGGGAGATTGCTCTCTTCTACAAAAGTCAAATGTCTCCCTCCTACAAAGTCGATGAAAATGTCATAAAGCGGATAATCGCCACCAACATCCAGTGCAAAGAAGACAACACGATATTGAAATTCACCATCTTCTATCAAAATCCCAAGATTAGCCGACTCATCATGAAAAACAACCTGAACAAGAAAACATCTGACTTGAAGAAGACCAACGTAGTGTACCAGTTTGAATGCCCGTACGGAGATTGCAAACTTCGAGGAACCGGTACGTACGTTGGTCTCACAACAACATCACTATCACGCAGGCTCACTATGCACCTGCAGATGGGAGCCCCCAAAGACCACTACAAACGATTTCACAATCGCGACATCACCCGGAAGGACTTGGTCGACAACACCCGCACCATACGACAAACTGCCGACCGGCGAAAACTACCCATCTATGAAGCCCTCATAATCAGAGAGAGACAACCCGACCTCAACAAACAGAATAAGATATTAACAACATGCCTGGAGCTGTATTAAAGCTTCAAGCCAAATGGTGCATTTGTCTTATGCATCGTTTTAGAATGTCAAGAGTTAGTGATTTTGTTTGATATAGGAAGTGTTTTCGGTCTCTTCAATTGAAAGTTATCTCCAATGCAATATCATGTTTTGGTTCTCGTGAATTTCAAACGACAATTGTCTGCATAAAACAGGAAGGGAGTGTGCAAGGAAACTTATTTATATGTACTACTGATGATGAATAATGTTATTCGAAAGCTTTATTTAAATATAACCTATTTTCAATGCAATTTGCTGACCTTATATTCCAACTAGCAGAGGGAACGAGAAAAGTGTTTAGAGAAAAAGAAAAGACAGAGAAAAACTCTTAAAGGCTCGATTTGCGGTTGAATTCAATAACTTTTGTATATCAGAAAATGTCTTGCCTAAATATTCAAACATTAATATTTATATATATATATATATATATATATATATATATATATATATATATATATATATATATATATATATATGTGTGTACTGGCATGCTAAAGATTACGAACACCTTTCTCATTTTTCCATTTTATTTTCTTGTTTTATTTCTTACATTTTTCTTCATATTTAGCCATTTTGTCTCCAGAGAATAAGAAAATCGAAACTGTCCCACGGACTACCCTCAGGGTGTTTACAGCCGGAAATCGATTAGCGCTAATATTTCCATAGTGTGCTTTCCGAAAAGTTTCGGTAACAGTCCGGCCGGTGCATCTCTGGTCGCGTATCCCCGCGCCTGACCGCATTGTTTATGGCCATGTCTCCTTGCGTCTGTGCCCTCACCTCTCACCGCGTCTCTGACCGCCTCTCCCCACACCAGTCTCCCATCACCTCTCCCCGTGTCTCACGGTGTCTCTGACTACACATCCACGGTTCTCCCTGCCTCTCTGTGCGTCTCTGAGCACACCTCTCCTTACGTCTCTGACCACACCTCCACGGTTCTCCCTGCCTCTCTGAGTCTTTGACCACGCCTCTCTGTGCGCCTCTGACCACGCCTCTCCATACGTCTCTGACCACACCTCCACGGTTCTCCCTGCCTCTCTGTGCGTCTCTGACCACGCCACTCCTTACGTCTCTGACCACGCCTCTCCGTACGTCTCTGACCACACCTCTCTATACGTCTCTGACCATACCTCCACGGTTCTCCTTGCCTCTCTGAGTCTTTGACCACGCCTCTCTGTGCGCCTCTGACCATGCCTCTCCATACGTCTCTGACTACACCTCCACGGTTCTCCCTGCCTCTCAGTGCGCCTCTGACCACGCCTCTCTGTGCGCCTCTGACCACGCCTCTCCGTAGGTTTCTGACCACGCCTCTCTGTGCGCCTCTGACCACGCCTCTCCATACGTCTCTGACCACACCTCCACGGTTCTCCCTGCCTCTCTGTGCGTCTTTGACTACGCCTCTCTGTGCGCCTCTGACCACGCCTCCCTACGTTTGACCACGCCTCTCTGTGCGCCTCTGACCACACCTCTCCATACGTCTCTGACCACACCTCCACGGTTCTCCCTGCCTCTCTGTGCGTCTTTGACCACGCCTCTCTGTGCGACTCTGACCACGCCTCTCCATACGTCTCTGACCACACCTCCACGGTTCTCCCTGCCTCTCTGTGAGTCTTTGGCCACGCCTCTCTGTGCGCCTCTGACCATGCCTCTCCATACGTGTCTGACCACACCTCCACGGTTCTCCCTGCCTCTCTGTGCGTCTTTGATCACGCCTCTCTGTGCGCCTCTGACCACGCCTCTCCGTACGTGTCTGACCACACCTCCACGGTTCTCCCTGCCTCTCGGTGCGCCTCTGGCCTCCTCTCCCCTCATCTGTGTCCCAGTCTCGGACGACGCCTCTGACCTCCTCTCCCCGCCGACAGCTGTGCGTAGGCTCTCCGATCCGGCAGCGGCGCGGACAGCAGCTGAACATGAACCAGACAGTGTCGCCGGCGGCGCGTAAGGTGGCGCGCGCCATCAACGCTCTGCTGGCCGACGCCATCGCCTTCACACCCGCCGGCACCGTGCCTACGCCCAAACTGCGGTCAGTGCGAGCTCCGGCGCTACGCTGGGAGGGGGTCAGTGGCGGCACCGGCAGCTGCGCAGAAGCTATGAGATGTGTGTTTGTCATTACGCCAGCAGTATGCAATGACGGGACTGAAATGGAGATAGGTGGTTTTGTGCAAATCTCACCAGTAAACATTCTGATATATTGCACTGTGTGCGTATTTCGGCGACATTGGCGGTAGCACGGATTAATAGACTCGTGGCCCTGTAAACGTGCAGCCTTACCGGTGGCCTCTTTTGCTCTGTAGTGGGGACACACGCCGATGTGATGTGATCTGTAGTGGGGACTACGTTGATGAACTCTCTCTCTCCTCTCTCTCTCTCTCTCTCTCTCTCTCTCTCTCTCTCTCTCTCTCTCTCTCTCTCTCTCTCTCTCTCTCTCTCTCTCTCTCTCTCTCTCTCTCTCTCTCTCTCTCTCTCTCTCTCTCTCTCTCTCTCTCTCTGTCTCTGTCTCTGTCTCTGTCTCTGTCTCTGTCTCTGTCTCTGTCTCTGTCTCTGTCTCTGTCTCTGTCTCTGTCTCTGTCTCTGTCTCTGTCTCTGTCTCTGTCTCTGTCTCTGTCTCTGTCTCTGTCTCTGTCTCTGTCGCTGTCGCTGTCGCTGTCGCTGTCGCTGTCGCTGTCTCTGTCGCTGTCGCTGTCGCTGTCGCTGTCGCTGTCGCTGTCGCTGTCGCTGTCGCTGTCTCTGTCTCTGTCTCTCTCGCTCTCTCTCTCTCTCTCTCTCTCTCTCTCTCTCTCTCTCTCTCTCTCTCTCTCTCTCTCTCTCTCTCTCTCTCTCTCTCTCTTCTATACTGTAGTGGGGACACACGCTGATGAGCTACCCTGTTCTGTAGTGGGGACACACGCTGATGAGCTACCCTGTTCTGTAGTGGGGACACACGCTGATGAGCTACCCTGTTCTGTAGTGGGGACACACGCTGATGAGCTACCCTGTTCTGTAGTGGGGATACACGCTGATGAGCTACCCTGTTCTGTAGTGGGGATACACGCTGATGAGCTCCCCTGTTCTGTAGTGGGGACTCACGCTGCAATGAGCGCTCTGTATTGCGACAGGCTGACGTTCTACACGTGTGCGCTGAGTTTCACCTCTTCGATGCTGTTCGACGAGAAGAAGCTACCGTACCACCTGATGTTGCAGCTGTTCAAGTCCACGCGCGGCCTGGACGCCTTCTTCGCGTGAGTGGCCGCGACCCTGGCGCTGCGGGGAGAGGTTGGTTCGAGTTTTGTAAAAATTAGATCTTACACACTGGGAACCCAAATTGAGACCACCTGCTGATAGGTTGGCGAAAATAGAACAGTTTAGGTGCAGTAAGCCTGTGTTGTGTGCCGGACTGAGAGAAGAAGTTTGCTGAACCCTTGTTTATTAGACATGCACTCTTTCTTTATATACGCTTACACACAGCAACAGATGCCAAGTCACTCACACAAAAACTACACAAAAACCATACTGCGCCATCGAGGGGCGTACCGCTCGGTGCGGCGGTGTCAGCACACCACACCTCCCCCTTTTACAAAAGTTAGAGCTATACATTCACACAATTCATATATTTACATTGGTTCAGGTTTTTTTAAGGTCTGCTAAATCAATCTACATACTTGTCCACAGAATACCATTGTGGAAATGATTTATCGCCATTGAACACTTGTCTCTTTTCACTTTCTCATCATAGATCGTATTGAAATATTTATCATATAACACATCATCATTCGTCACACTAAAACACACTTACTCCTTCCCTCTCTGCAAAATTGCACGTCTGCACGAATGGGCTGACTGAGCTGACGATCGGTAATACAAGAAATTGGTCAAATCTGAGCAAGGGAGAATGGTCTGGCATGAGAGGTCCCGTTGGCGTTGTGGCAGGTGGTTATCCGCTGGTGTGAACGGCTTCCAGGGCAGGGCGTCTGTTGAAATCGCCAGCTTGTGTCCGAGCGAAATCAGTTTCAATAACTTCCAGATGCGACGGTGAGTGCTGACTTCCAGCCGCTAGCGGAGACGGGCGGCGGTTAAGATGACTAATGAGAGACCAGAAAAAACCGAGGGCCGTTTGAAGGTGGTCATCCGAAGTCAGCGAAGTGGAAAGGCTGTAGACGTGCGCGGTTGTCCTGGTAATGATTGCCGAAAACGCGAGGAGGTTTCAGTGTCCGGGTGACGTTGTCTATCCGACGGGGATCAAGCGTCCGGTAGAGAACGTGATGCGGACAGAGTCGCAGTTGTTTGTTATTGCAGGCCACCACTGTCACCGCGGTGTCCATATGTAGCGGGACACCGCTAGGAGGAACTCTCAGGCACCGCCAGTGTCTCGGCTCAGAGACGGTGGGGAAATTTTCAGTTCACTCGATCAGCTCAGTCAGTTGCAGAGAGGTCTGGAAGTGAAGCCATTGGTCAGTAAGAAATAACCTGTACAATATAAACACGGGAACACGGGACTGTCGGGGCAGCCCAGCCGGGGCGTAAACAATGTCGTCGGTCAGATTCGTCAAATTACAAGCGATAACAATGATTAAAACACATGGCAAAGGCGAACAAAGAATAAAATAAACAATACCGACATGAACGCAGATATGTATATACATTAGTGCGAAATGAACAGAATGGCCTGTGTCGGGCGGCTTAAAAACAGGCCGCAAAAACGATTTGAAGCCTCTTCTGTAAACCGAGAGGCCGTGGCTGGCAGTTGAGGCGGGCCGTGTTTTTGCACACAGCAGCAGCAGCATTGGTGGCAAAAACGACGGCGGCGTGCGAAGGGGGTCCTGAGCGTTTCTGGGGTCCTCACATCCGACGCCGTCTCAGCACGTATTCAGTTGCCAGGACGTGCGAATTCAAGCCGACCGTGATAAGACCTTCAGGGCGGCGGTAGTACGGAGTGAGGCGGCCGATGTTGATGACGGGAGCGCCAGTAGAGATCAGGAACCGTAGATGTAGTAACATGGAGTAACAGACCTAGTTGACACTAAATAAGAAAGACAAGAAAAGGGAACGGATTATTTACTTTGAATTGCCATAAGTCCATAAGGGAGTACATGGAGGCGCCAGCAAAGCAAGGGGATGATTCACCTAATTTAAACAAGACAGCAAGACCTGGGCCAAAAGGTCAGGTGAATCGGGGGGGGGTTGGGCCAGTGTAATGGTAAAAGTAGCAGGTGGTGAAAAAAACAGAGCGTTACCGTTACTCGAATCCTGCTGTAAAATCATAAGAGGGGGAATTGGAGGGAGGGGAGCAGGGCTGGTGAACGGGGAGACTGTCACGGAGATAACAAAAAGCCAGGAGACAGTCAGCCGTTGTTTATCCCAATACCGCAGAGATGCAGCAGGAGGGGTAAACTCTGGGTTTTGTCGTTTTTTTGTGACGGTGCCGCGGCGCGCGATGTATACACATCGGGTGCCTCAGTTGCCGGGTAGGTGCGCCGAGGCAAGGGGCACAGTGTGCTGAGCGTTATACCCGTTTTTTGTGGGCTCATTTAGCGTTTGAGGAGAGTTAGGAGCAGTGACATAGCAAACAGAGCAACCAAGCCGATTCCAAAGTAATAGAAAAGAGTTTTGACAGAGGAAAAGGCTCCAAACGTGGTGGATTTCAAGTTTTCCCAGAAGTTTGGAGAAGAAGCAATTCCGCCGGCAGTAGCAATAGAGACATTTCGATCGATAAGATCGATGTTGGGATTGTCCAAGCAGAAATTCACGGATTCACAGCTACGAAGCTCATGGAATACTAAGCAAAGCGTCTCCTGATGACAATCCTGGGAGGTTTTGAATTCTACTGTGATGTTTGTGTCAGCAGTTAATAAAAACACTGACCTCGTGCTTAACGGGATTGAAGTCAAAGAAACATCGACAAGACCATCGGAACAAGTGGAGCGGGCCTTAAATTTGAACGTCGCCGGAACAGCACAAGAATGACAGCCTTGAACTGCGACTGAGCTAGAAATTTTAGGACAGACGGAGATTTTTCTTACAGTGACCTCAAGATCCTTTATCGTGAGATGGGCGATTGCGGGGCTAGACGATATGAGCTGAGATTTAAGTGTGCCAGCCTGGTCAACGTAAAACTTATGGTTGGCGTATACGCGGGGCAGAATGTGGGATTTGTGCGTGGTGAGGGTAGTGACAAAACTTTCTTGTGCCTCACAAGAAATACGTTCCTCATAAGTGTGACACGATACTAAGTCATGGGGAAAGAGAAATGTGGTATCATAAGGACTTTTGCTCTGAATATCCCCAAGTGTGCCTTTTACGGGTTGATTTTGCGCGGAACTACGGGCTAGATACGCCTCCTGTGGGTTACGAATGTTGCGGACGAAGCTATCCAAAATTTGCACGGAGGGCTGGTCGTAATTTCCGAGAACAGTTATTTTGATACCACTGGGAGTGACGGCAGTTCCGGTGGTGGCCAGTTCAACAGCAGTATTGTTAACAATTTCGGTGAGTGTGACGACGGGTTGGCAGGTCCCGCCAGTAATGCGGTGAACTTCAAAGGTATGATTATACTGGCCGATGAGATACCAGGTATAGAAAAAGCACGGTTGGGCATGAATGATTGCACACATAGCATTAGGAGAACCAAAACAATGTGTCTGGCCGGGCCAAAACGCGGCTTCTTTGTGCCGAGAGGGAAAGTTCGTCACGCCTGGCTTACACCAGAGACCAAATGCGCAGTACCGATCATTAGCACATCTGACATCACCGACTGTCTTCAGGTGGGTAGCAAAGGTATAATACAAGTTTTCGGAGTGCCAGTGGCACTCGGCACGGTGGTATTTGATCTGGAGATGGTAAATATTGGAACCGTTTTCATCTTGGAGCCAGAGACATGTGGTAGAGCGCAAGGTTTTCAACGTTGTCTGGATGACGGCGCTGATTTGACAGGTTTTGACGTCATTAATATTTTTGCAGCCTTTGACATGAGAGTAAATAATTTCGTGTTCATTACAAGCAAAAATAATGAGGGGAAGCATAACTGCGATGATGACTAACGAATACCTTACCTGTGTGGTCGGGGAGAGGGGTTGCCGGGTCGAAGAATGGAGAGAAGGATCTTGGGCGTGCACTCGCAAGGTTTGAAATTTAGCTCTTGCCTTAAAACCGGTCGTAGCACCGAGTCGCATGACAAAATGAAAGAGCCATTTTAAGCTACGGAAAATGATGAGAAGAGACCAAACAATATAACGAAGTATAAAATAGGTCGATTTGCAGATAAAACGAAGGTAAATAAGTACAATCAGTGAAATAAAAGCAGTCGTTGTGTAAACGATATACTGAGCAAGTGGTGGCAGGCAGCTAAGATTATAGAAAAGGTCGAGACACAAGAGACATTTAATACGTTGACAATGAGTTGTACCAGTGATGTGAACAGAGCCTTCCGTCAGTGACCCGTTCAGCGAAACGAATTTGAATTCAAGGAGGCCTGATGTGTAGCGAAAATGAATAGGGATATGGAACTGGTGAGATGTGTGGTCGAACTGATGAATAATTTCATGTCCTTCCTTGTTAAGAATCATTAGACCAGGTGTATTTACCGTAAAAATGGGATCGTGAAAGGTGATGAGATCAGCTGTATTTGAAAAAAGAGCCGTTTCTTCACTCAGGAGGTGACGTGAGGTTCTCGAGGAGCGGAGATCACTTTCAGAAAACACACACGTCTTAAAAGAAAAAAGGGTGGGGTCAATGGTGAAGTCCTGGGAGTTAATTTGAAGTCGATAAGTTGTATATCCTGAGCGGGTATGGCAAGCACAGGGAGCACCTTCAATGCAAGAAATTTGTGCACAGAACTGTTCGTCCCCGTAACAAGAGTCAGTGGGTTCGCATTCGCAGCTTTGATTTCGGCGATAATTCCAACATTCGTAAAATTGTGCAGAACCTTTGTGGTGCGGCTGAATGGTGGAGTAAAACCAGGAAGGTTGGATCCATTCATGATGGTGAAGGACAAAAGTCGACCAACTGACCACATCGCAGGCCGAACAAGGATAACAGGTAGGACAATCATCTTCGGAACAGACACGCGGGGGGAGCTGGCCATCAAACGTCCGGATGCTGCAGGTTTCAACGCCGTCAGTGTTGGTGCAGACCGTGTATCGCGGCTGAGAGACTGGTGCCGCTGCCGCCTGGGCCAGCTCAGGCGGACCGGCGAGAAGAAACATATACAAAAAGAGCCATAACGTGAACATCTGAAACACGCGAGAGGGTTAAGAATAGTTCAGACGGTCTGGTGCTCTCATGGTCTGACGAGGCCTGAGGCCATACGGTATGGGGGGTGCGGGAGGGGGGTGTATTTCCGGGATAAACAGGGCCTCAAAATCGGCGGCTGGTAGTTCTGGTGCGTCCTCACGGTCGCGAATTTCGGGCTCTGAGCCTGGGATAAGGGGGCTCTGCCGGTGTCTGTGGTGGCTCCTCCGAGCCTCTGGGTAAATAATCAATGTAGGGCCGAAGTCGAGAGATATGTACACTTTGTACATCGCCGGGTTTATGTATATGGGTGATCTTTGCAGTTACTGGAGAAGGCATCTCTGTGATACGATAGGGTCCATAATTCTTCTTCACCAATTTGGCTGATACCCCGGGAGGGCTACGGGGTACATACAGATATACAAGGTCATTGACCTTAAGCCCTTTGGTTCGCGCCTTGTTCTTTTGGTATGCTTCCTGACGCTCTGCGGCGTCCGACACATACTTAACTACTTGTTCATGGGCCTTCTTCATGCGCTTAAGCATTTCGACTTTATAATCATCAATTGATGCATAGAGAATATCGTCGGCTTCAAATATATCGCTGTTAGGCACTCTCAAATCCTTACCATACATGAGGAAAGCAGCAGTCTCATGCGTTGTTGAATGAATGCGGGTCCGTAATGAGAGCAGAACGAAAGGCAAGTTCTCATCCCAATCTTTTGCACTACTGTCAACTAAGTGACTGAGCATGGCAGCGATAGTGGCATGAGAGCGTTCGAGTCTGCCATTGGAGCTGGGATGGTAAGCCGAAGTTTGAATTTTTGGATGTCGAGAAGGTCACAGATCGATTTCAAAAGTTCGGATGTAAAGTTTCGGCCTTGATCGGTGAGTAAACTTTCTGGGCAACCAAATCGGCAAACAATATCCTTGACGAAAATTTTTGAGATAGTATCTGCGCTTTGATCAGGGATGGGAAACAATTCTGTCCACTTGGTGAATTCATCAATGCAGCTCAAAATGTAACGATTGCCGTGGTGAGTTTCCGTGAGGGGGCCCACGATATCAAGAGACCACATTTGACCGGGACGAGTGATAGGGGTGAATCGCTCAAAAGGGGGGTTCTCAGTGTACCGATGGCTTTTACGCTCAAAACAAGAGGTACAGGAAAGAACATATTGTCTCACATCATTGTGCATACCACGCCAATAGTATTGTCTTCTGATTTTGTCAAAGGTCTGAGCAATGCCCAAATGGGCACTAAACTTGGCGTCATGAGCATGGTACAGTACATACGGAATCATGGGGGCTGGCACAACAAGTTCTTCCACAACATCACGCGTTTGATCCTTAGGGCTGGTGGTGACATGATACAACAATTTGTCCGAGCTAAGGAAAAACTCATGGAGAGGAGGATAGCCTGATTTCTTACGGGGTGGATGATGGTCACCATTCAGTTGGTCCATGATATCCTTCAGGTCTTTGTCAGCGCACTGAGCGTCTCGTATCCGAGTCCGGGTCCAATTGTCATCAGGGCGGGCGGTGACGGCCTGAATTCCTCCGAGGAATTCTGTGGACGGTTGGTTTACAATAGGAATTCGAGATAAGGTATCTGCCTTGACATGCTTTGCGCCTTTGACATATTGCATCGTAAAGTTATACTGGGAAAGTTTCAGTGCCCATCGTGTAAGCCTGCCACCAGCATGGTTGGACTTGAAAAGAGAGGTCAAAGGCAGATGATCGGTCAGAACCACAACGGGATGTCCGAGCAAATACGTGTGCAATTTCTTAAAACCAAAAACAATGGCTAACGCTTCTTTCTCTGTAACGGAGTAATTCCGTTCCGCTTTGTTGAGGTTGCGACTTAGGTAAGCTATCGGATGAAAAACATTGTGGAATTTTTGTTCCAGGATTGCCGAAATAGAATGTTCACTGGCGTCTGTCGATAGGTAAAACTCACGGTCGAAAGAGGGTAATCGTAGTATAGGGTAAGATGTTAATGCAGTTTTGATGCTTTCAAACGCCTCCTCACATTCGGGAGACCAGATAAAAGGCGTATCATCCCTGGTCAAATTGTTCAAACATCGTGAGGTTGCTGCCATGTTGGGAATGAATTTGCGGAAGAAGTTAACAAAGCCAAGAAACTGTTTCACTTGTTTGGCATTTTGGGGTCTAGGGTAGTCTTTCACAGCTGCAATCTTTTCTGGGTCAGGTGAAATACCTTCAGAACTGATTTGGAAACCAAGATATTTGATGGTGTTCTTCATGAATGAACATTTAGAGGGTCGCAAAACGAAGTGATGTTTCTGAAGACGTTGAAGGACAGTCTCTAGTTTCTGAAAATGTGATTCAACATCTTTGCTAGCTACGATTAAGTCATCAACGTAACACAAAACAGTGTCTGCGTCAAGGCCAGATAACGCAATCTGTAATGCTCGGTTGAGTCCAGCCGTGGCAGTGGTCAAACCAAATGGAACTCTCCGATATTGATATTTCTGGTTGTCTACCGAAAAGGCAGTCAGGGGACGTGAAGAGGGTTCGAGTTCCACCTGGAGGAAAGATCGTAAGAGATCGAGGGTGGAAAACAATGTAGAGCCTGATAGTTGACAAAGAGTGTCCTCTAAGTGGGGATTGGGATACTGATCCTGTAACACCCGGGAGTTCAAACGACGAAGATCCAGGACAAAGCGAGGCTGTGAGGCTGGATCTTTTTGGACTTGCAGCGTGGGAGAGTTGTACGGCGATATAGATGGTTCAATCACGCCTGCGTCAGCTAGTTCAGCCACCTGGGATCGTAATTCAGCGCGATGAGCAAAGGGAATGGGATACGGGCGCTGGTAGACGGGTGCAGGGTCTGTTACTTCAATTTTGTGCTGGTAAACATCCGTGGCCGTCAAAGCCGAGAGTGTTTTTCCAAAAACAGACCGGTATTTCATTAAAAGGTTTTCTAAGCGCGGTCGATATTCCGGATGAACATCGGTCAAGTCAAAGTCAGCTAATGTGATCTCGTGGTGGGTGGGTTGCGCCCTGGTGGCGCAAACCGGGACAGAATCGCCTTCTGTCATGTCTGGCACAGTGGTGTCGGCCGAACATACCGCGGAATCAGGCAAGCGACTGAGGGTGGCAATAGAGCTTAATTTGGTGAGAGTCAGATCCACGGGAGAGGCATTGCAAACCCGAACAAACACGGTGCGGGACTTCTTGCCGTTAACTTTGCTAACGGATCTGGCCATGAAAATATCGTCTTTATATTGCTGATGTGGATGGGGTTCTAAAAGATATGACTCCGCAGCAGAAGTATTGGGTAGGGTGTGGGATACTTTTGCGACAATGATTTTCTCAGTCAGTCTAGGAATGATTGTGTCTTTCGGGACGTAAGCCGAATAGCACACGTCGGCAGTATGATGATCAGGTGTTTGCTGAGGAGGTTTGTCGGGGGCCGGGGCTGGTCCTGGACCAAGGGACCAGCTGGGGAACAGCGGTTTTTGTTGGGCCGCCGGAGGTTAGATGACACCGGTGCTGGTTGTCGATGGCCTGGATAGACAACACGGTCGTTGATCTGAAAGCGAACAGACTGGGGCAGCTTTTTGTGCCAGGTGAGGACCGAAACCTGGGGCATAGCCTCAGAAAGAAAGGTCGCTGAGTGGAGGAATCATATGAAAGTTTGTGGTCGTGAATGAATTCTGCACCAAGGATCAAATCACATTGTGATGAAAGCGAACTGGTGGTGATAAAGACGGGGTGATGAATAGTGCGGCCAAATAAGGTCAACGGGAGTACGAAACGACCAAACAACTTCAGAGGGGAACCGGTGACGCCAACGACTTCGACAGGGACGGGAGAAGGTTGAGTCCTGCACTTAAGTCGATCAAAAGAGGATTTAGTCAAAATAGTGATGGAGGATCCTGTATCATATAAAGTGCGAAATTGTTGTGCGTTAATCTGGACGGAAGTGAGAATTGGTGGTACACCAATGGGGTCCGGCGTAATGACGCTCATGACATCGGCGGCTAGTCAATTACGGCGATAAGAGGATCGGCTGGACTCGGGGGAACGACTAGATGCCGAACGGTCAGAGAAACGATCACGGCTAGATGCCGAACGTTCAGAGAAACGATCACGGCTAGATGCCGAACGATCAGAGAAACGATCACGGCGGGGTGACCGAGAGCGTGACTCAATCCTGGAGCGAGAGCGTCTGTCACCAGAATGGTCTGAGGAGCGGTCGGACTGTCGATCTCGTCGGTCAAGACTGTCTCGGCGATATCGTGTGTCGGAGTCAGAACGGGAGCACTCCCTAGGTTGGTGGCGTTACGGGGTGGCGCGGCGGGGCGGACGCGGGGTGCGGTTACGAAAGCTACATGAAGGCTGTGAACGCAAAGGGGATCGTTTTTGAGGATTGTAGAAACAATCCCGCCAAAGATGGTTGGTCCGCTTACAGTGGTAGCAACGGGGTGGGTTAGACGGAGGTCGAGGTTGGGCAGGGCGAGCGTTGATGTTTTGAGCATGGGCCAATTCCAGGGCAGCCAACCGAGCACTAATATCGTGAAGCGGGTTGGATTCGGTCATAGTGTTAACGCTAGTGGGGGGCAGTTGGGGGCCGGAAACAAAGTTTTCATGCTGCTCCTCAGAACGGGCCAGGCTGATGGCGCTGGAAAAGTCAGGTGGGTTATTAGACATAACCAACCGGCGAACCATGGGAGTGCGAAGTCCTTTGACAAATTGTGCCGTCAGCGTCTGGTCTTTGATTTTTTTGTCGTTTGGTCCAGGTCCCATTCCGTCAGACGTTTTCCGAAAGTGCGGAGGCGGTCGGCGTAGGAAGATACGGTTTCGTCGGAATGTTGTACACACGTCATTATGTCCTGTAGTCGAAGAGTCATGGGACGAGATTGCTTCGTAAAAATGTCAAGAGCTTTGATTTTGAATTCTGAAAGGGTCGTGCAGCCGCGGAGATCAGCATTTTCCTTAAGAATTTTGTTGGGTCGTCCCGTAAACTTCGATTTTGCCACGCGCAGGGAAATATCATCGCTCCATTCGGCCAATTTGGCAGTCTCATCTAGGTCGTCGAAAAAATCCTGAATGGGGTGCGTACCATCAAAAGGAGTGAGAAAGTTCGCGAAAATGTAAATGTTACTGGAGTTGTAATCAGGCATGGTTGTGATAATTGAACAGGAAATATTCAGGAAGCGAAACAAAGACTAAGTTAAATTTTAAGAAGGCAGGACTTACCGTGGGTCGAATACCGCTGCCACCAGTCTCTTCGGAGGCGTGGGTTCGAATCCCACCGCTGCCACCAGTGTTGTGTGCCGGACTGAGAGAAGAAGTTTGCTAAACCCTTGTTTATTAGACATGCACTCTTTCTTTATATACGCTTACACACAGCAACAGATGCCAAGTCACTCACACAAAAACTACACAAAAACCATACTGCGCCATCGAGGGGCGTACCGCTCGGTGCGGCGGTGTCAGCACACCACACCTGCTTAATGTGAATTCGTCAGCCGCAACGGAGAGTACCATCTTGTATCTCCAATCTATTCTAAGCCATCTCAGGAGCACAGAGCAACCGTCTGTATTATGCTCTGTGCTGACTGCTGGGGAGTTGAATCAGGTTTTCCGAGCTGTGAAGTGAAGCCATCAGTGTCTGCTGGTGTCCACGCTACCCGTTGAGTGCTGTTGACCGGTCCCCACTGTCCTGCAGGGCCTTCGAGTGGGCTCTGTCGATGGACGGCCGCGTGCCGCCGGAGCAGGGACTGGAACACCCGGAGCTGCCCGACGGCACGGCCGAGTTCCTGGACTCGTGGCTGATGCTGCTGGAGAAGCTGGTCAGCCCCAAGCACCTACTGGAGACGCCGCACACGCTGCCCAAACTCAACAACGACGCGGCCGGGGCCGACCCCTTCGACCCGCACAAGTTTATGGCCGCCATACACAAGGTGAGGCTATGTTCTGGAACTGCGTGCAACGGAAGTCAGTGATTGGATGGAAATTCGGGCATATCACACTGCCACGCATACATTCTTCGTTCTGGACAATCAAAAAGAGATGTGTGTACCCCTGGAACATTGCAATTAGTGGAGTATGGTGTGAACTGCTGAGAGCGCATGAAGTCGCACGCGTTTTTCGTGGGAGGTTAAGCTGACGGTGCCCCCATGCGCGTGTTGCAGTCGGCGTTCCAGTCCGTGATGCTGCTCTGGAACCGACAGCCGCTGGACGGCTACGGTGGCCGCCTGTCCATCTCCATTCTGGCCATCCTGCGCCATATCCTGCGCGGTGAGGTAATCCTGAAGGAGCGGGCTGCCGCAGCCACCGCCATGCCTGGCGCCTCCACAGCCGCCGGCGGCGCTCTCACAACCTCCTCCAGCGCGCCTGCAGTGCCGCCGGTGCCCTCGGGAGCGCCCTCTGCCTCCGCCTCAGCCACCAGCGCAGCGGCGGACGGCGCAGCAGCAGCGGCGGCGGCGGTAGCTAGTGCAGCGGCTCCGGTGGCAGAGGTTGTCGCTCCTACTGCTGCCGCCGCTGCTGAGTCGGCCATCACCTCGGACCAGCTGCAGCAGCAGCTGCTGGACATGGGCTTCCCGCGGCAGGCGTGCGTGGAGGCGCTGCAGGTGTCCAACAACAGCGTGGAGCAGGCCACCGACTACCTGTTGTCGCACCCGCCGCCGCCGGAGGTCGCCGACCCGTCCACGGTAGGTCGCCGATGGACAACTCCCGGCATTGCCGGCAGGTCAGCTCCGGGCGGCCGGGAGCCAGTCTCCTGGTTGTATCTGCGGGAGAAACAAGGACAGGGGATGATATTGTCGTTGCTTAGTATTGGATATTCCTAGCTTCGGAAAAGCTAATACGATGATTGTGTGATAGGGAGAGGGAGGGCGCGCTGACGCCGTCTGTGACAGGGAGGGAAAAGGTCGCACAGATACGTGTGATAGGGAGGAGGGGGTGGCCGCACTTACGCTTTGTGTGACTGGGCGGGAAGGGCGCTCTGGCACCGTATGTGATAGGGAAGGGGAAAGCGTGCTGATGCCATGTGTGATAGGGAGGGGGAGGAGGCCGTACTGACTGTGTGTGTGTGTGTGTGTGTGTGTGTGTGTGTGTGTGTGTGTGTGTGTGTGTGTGTGTGTGTGTGTGTGTGTGTGTGTGTGTGTGTGTGTGTGTGTGTGTGTGTGTGTGTGTGTGTGTGTGTGTGTGTGTGTGTGTGTGTGTGTGTGTGTGTGTGTGTGTGTGTGTGTGTGTGTGTGTGTGTGTGTGTGTGTGTGTGTGTGTGTGTGTGTGTGTGTGTGTGTGTGTGTGTGTGTGTGTGTGTGTGTGTGTGTGTGTGTGTGTGTGTGTGTGTGTGTGTGTGTGTGTGTGTGTGTGTGTGTGTGTGTGTGTGTGTGTGTGTGTGTGTGTGTGTGTGTGTGTGTGTGTGTGTGTGTGTGTGTGTGTGTGTGTGTGTGTGTGTGTGTGTGTGTGTGTGTGTGTGTGTGTGTGTGTGTGTGTGTGTGTGTGTGTGTGTGTGTGTGTGTGTGTGTGTGTGTGTGTGTGTGTGTGTGTGTGTGTGTGTGTGTGTGTGTGTGTGTGTGTGTGTGTGTGTGTGTGTGTGTGTGTGTGTGTGTGTGTGTGTGTGTGTGTGTGTGTGTGTGTGTGTGTGTGTGTGTGTGTGTGTGTGTGTGTGTGTGTGTGTGTGTGTGTGTGTGTGTGTGTGTGTGTGTGTGTGTGTGTGTGTGTGTGTGTGTGTGTGTGTGTGTGTGTGTGTGTGTGTGTGTGTGTGTGTGTGTGTGTGTGTGTGTGTGTGTGTGTGTGTGTGTGTGTGTGTGTGTGTGTGTGTGTGTGTGTGTGTGTGTGTGTGTGTGTGTGTGTGTGTGTGTGTGTGTGTGTGTGGGTGTGTGTGTGTGTGGGTGGGTGTGTGGTGGTGTGTGTGGTGTGTGTGGGGGGGGTGTGTGGGGGGTGTGTGGTGGGGTGTGGGGGTGGGTGGGGTGTGGGTGGGTGTGGGGTGGTGTGGGGTGGTGGGGGTGGGGTGTGGTGGTGTGTGGGGGTGTGGGTGGGTGGGGGGTGTGGGGTGTGTGTGGGGGGTGTGTGGGGGGTGTGTGGGTGGGTGTGTGGTGGGTGTGTGGGTGGGTGTGGGTGGGTGTGTGGGTGGGTGTGTGGGTGGGGTGTGGGTGGGGTGTGGGGGTGTGTGGGTGGGTGGGTGTTGTGGTGTGTGTGTGTGTGTGTGTGTGTGTGTGTGTGTGTGTGTGTGTGTGTGTGTGTGTGTGTGTGTGTGCGTGCGTGCGTGCGTGCGTGCGTGCGTGCGTGCGTGCGTGCGTGCGTGCGTGTGATAGAGGGAAGAGCGCGCTGACACCGTGTGTGACAGGAAAGAGAGGAGGTTATTATGACGCTGTGGCTGCTGGCAGGGTATGGCGAGCTGGGCGGACGACAGTCAAGTGGCACGTGTGATCGCCGTGTCGCTGGGCGCCGACCGAGAGAGTGGAGAGCTGATGGACACCAGCGAGCAGCGATCTCAGCCACCTGTCCAGAGCGAGGTCAGTGGGCGGCCGCCGGTTCTAACTCAGAAGCAGCCATCTGACGATTATCTCTTCGGGTCATACGGTGAAGCAGGTGCGCTTGCGCGGGAGACGTTATGCTTGTGATAATCGGCATCAATAATTGGGCACGAGTACAGACTGCATGTCGGTCTGATCAGAACAGACGGTCCAGAGGTGTACGAGTGCAGGCTGTATGTCTGTGCTGTTCAGAGCAGTCAGTCCAGTGGTAGTGTCGCAGCCCTGTGACGCCCACCCGTCGTTGTCGCAGGTGAATGAGGAGCCGCTGTCGGCGGCGCGGCTGGATACCTTCACCAACACGGTGCTGGACGGCTGTCTGAAGCTGCTGGATTCGCTCTCCGACACGGTGTACCGCACCTGCGACCTGCTGGCCACCTGTATCCAGCGCAACGGTGCCGAGTGGCGTGACCAGACCCTCCGCCAGCTGGCCACGCAGGTCAGCTGATCACGGCAGAGCCTGCTGAAACTGTGGTCGAACCTGTCTGTGATGTTTCGCGTTATTCTGAGGTAAACGGGGACTTGAAATCAGCGGGCGCATGCTGCTGTAAGTGGCCATGTTTCGTTGTATTTTTGTTGAAATTGAGTTCTAAATGCAATACTGAAAACGAGAACGTTTAGACGTCTTAGATTCATTTACTCACGTCTAAAATCCCCCCTTTCCTTTTCGTAGCAAATATTAAGCATAGCTGAACTACATATATAGGCGTAGCTCGGGGAGTGGTCAGCCAGCTGTCTGCGGGGGGGGATCCGTGCAATAGAGTGTCATGTTGTTGATACTGTCGTCAAAAAAACGGATGGCAGTCTGATGCTATTCTGTCTCGATGCGATAGCTCTCCGTCACTGCATCTGGTACGTCGTTCCCTCTGTTGATTCCTGCAAACCTCCTAACATCGTCCCTGGCCTTGCATTCAGCTCATGTGGTGACGATGGACTCCTCCCAGCAGCAGGTGTGTTCCCACCCCACTGTATCTTTCTTCCTCGCGGCATATGTTTCCGCCCCGTGTTAACGCTCCATCCGGCGGCAGGTGTGCTTCCACCTGGAGGAGCTTCTGCGTATCTCAGAGATGGCAGCACCGGCGGAGGAGCGGCTGGTGCAACTGACCTCCTTCCCCAGCGCTGCCAAGGCCGCCGTCCGTATACACCTTTTCTCGCTACTGTTTGAGGTATGTGGCAGCATAAAAGCGTCTTAGTGTATCATGGGCAAATATTTGAAGAATTTGTGCTGAAGTAATGACCCGGCGCTGGATGGCACAGACCCGAATGGTAGAGATTTTTGTGGCTGGAGGGTTCTATTTGGTGGGAAAGTGTTATGGTGAATGATTTTCCGGACATTGTAGCGGTGTGCTCTAAGGTCACTGACTAGTGACCAACACCGAGAGACGTCGGGTTGTGATGGGAGCGCTTTAGTCATTTGATTGTAACTAATTGTAGATAAAAGACACCTGTGGCTATTTTCTGGAGGGATACGACTAACCACGGTTAGAATTTGGGACACAAAGTCAAGTTTGGAATAGACCTTCATAACCTGGACTACGGGATCACGGATAGATTGGTCACGTGCAGTCGAATCCGGCCGTGTTGTTGAGCGCCGTCTAACGGCGCGCACCGCTTCCGCAGGAGATGCACATGCCGTGCGCCCTGGTGGCCACCTCCACGCCGCTGATCCCGCGCTGTATCCAGCTGTTGTCGCGGACCGAGCTGCTGCTCTGCGGCTGCGCGCTGCCGCCCGAACAGGCCTCGCCGCGCTGGCTGGCCCCGCTGGTGCTGTTTATTGACCTGGTGGAGAAGATCGCCGTCGCCTCGCACCGACGCGCCGCCGTGGCCCAGGTCAGCGCTCAGGACTGTGGTTGGATGGTCGTGCAAACCGACAGCTCTGAATAGGGTGCAGTGGTGAACTGGGGTGGGTGGTGGTACAAACCGATAGCGCAAATAGTGGGGTGCAATGGTGAATTTGGGTGGCTGGTGGTAAAACCGGCGGTGAAAATAGTGGGGTACATTGGTGAACTTGGGTGGGTGGTGGTACAAACCGATTGCTGAAGCTTGGGTGCAGTGATAAATTTGGATACGTAGGATCGTGTGGAGTAGGTTAGACATTGGTGAATACCAAAGGCTTAGTTGATTAATAAAACGGTGGTGCTTTTTGTTCATCTATTGAAACAGATCGGGGTCTGTTCTGGTCCTGTTGTCCATCCGATGACTGGCACGTGAGGTTCAGCGCGGGCTTAGTACCACATTGGTACATGTGCTGACTTACGCGGCATGTCTCACCACTCGTCACACCAGCTGACAGCTGCGGAAGCTGATGACACTGACGTTCGTACAGATCACGGGCCACCAGTGGCGGTGGTTCGACCTCAGCTCCGGCAAATGGTGCAGCTACCCCGCTGCCAACAACGCTGCTATCGACCAGGCCTACTGGGCCGGGGAGAATCAGGTCCAGGTGGTCACCGGACGCCGCAAGTACAACATCATCTTCAACACCATGGTTCAGGTACGTCGCGCGCGCTGGTGTGGCATGATGCGGTGTGGTGTTCTGATCGCCAAGTCTGATGCTATAGTAATCTCATGTCGCCTGATGTTATAGTAAAGCCAGTACCGTTGGTTTGATTTGTGTCGTGTCTGCGCCTTAGGTTAACGAGGAGACCAACAACCGTCGCCCGGTGATGATCTGTCTGGCGGAGCGGCCCTCTTCCACGAGCGGCTCGGCCAGCTCCGGCGACGTCGTCTCTGCAGCAGCTGCCCCGACAGCTGCCGTCGCTGCCGACGCCGCCGACGCCGGCTCGGCGGCTGACGGCACGGCGGCGGCCCCGTCCGCGGCGGCGGCGGCGGCGCCCACCACCATCGACACGCTGACGGAGGGCCAGTGCTCGGAGGTGCTGTCGGCGTGCGTGGGCCTGCTGGCGGCCGGGGTGGACGCCGACACGCTGCAGGCGGTGCTACGGCTGTGTCTGCGGCTGACGCGCCAGCACGCGCTGGCCGTCCGGTTCGCCGAACTGGGCGGCGTGCGCCACCTGCTGGCTCTGCGCCAGTCCTCCAGCTTCGCCGGGTTGAACACGCTGGCTACCTTCCTGGTGCGCCACGCCATGGAGGACGCCGCCACGCTGCGGCTCACCATGGAGAAGGTGGGTCTCGGCGCCGTGGCTCTATGTTACTAGCGGCCGGTTGGAATCGCCGCCGGGCCAATGACTGGGGCCTCTAGACTGGCCGATTTTACCGCTGTGCTTAAGCAATGCCACTAAGTATAAAGTATGTAACATATTTTAATCGTTGCTCTTGTATTAGTTTTCTTCTAGGTAAGGTCAATGGCTTAATCGGTTTCCTCTCGTGGTTCGTCCTCCGCTATGGCTGTTATTGATTCTAATATCTGGCAAATAATTTTGCATAGGAAGCGCCGTGATATGGTCATCTTAGTGAACAAAAGACATTCGTGAATCCTGTCATATTCCCTACAGCCATGTGAACCATCTAGGTACGTGGGACAGTATCAAGGGCCAAAGCCTACAGGTGGCCGAAAGTCACATGTTTCTAGTTGCTGAGGATAGTTTT
Organism: Lepas anatifera; assembly: GCA_034440635.1. Lineage (NCBI taxonomy): Eukaryota > Metazoa > Arthropoda > Thecostraca > Lepadidae > Lepas > Lepas anatifera. Next base: position 120,084 of record JAOTON010000830.1, on the reverse strand, counting down.
TCATGCCGAATTAAAATTCAGCACAAAAGAAATACGGTTCTCAACCACCTAGATATGAATATTCCCAAAGGAACGCTAAACTAAAACATAAGGTGCGTCACGCCCCCATAGAGGACAACGAAAGTCAACAAAGGCCATGCTATTCTTTAGGTTACAAAACGTCACAGGTAATAGCATGGGAACATATCAGGCCTGATATCCAACCAAGGGAAATCAGTGGAAAACCTAAAAAGGCGGAGACTTAGCTTGCATGCCTTCGGAAACGACGTAACAGCTCATTGACTTGATGTGGTTCGAACCTGATTGCTTAAAAAATGTACAATAAATGTCCAGAATCTGTGTATAACGGTGCAAGCCCTACCACAGACGTCTCCGCGCCATCTTCGGAAAAAGCGTAGTGAGAGTTGCAACATTGTCATTTCCGAAAAACCGTAGTGAGGGTTGCAACATTGTCATTTCCGAAAAACTGTAGTGAGGGTTGCAACATTATCATTTCCGAAAAACCGTAGTGAGGGTTGCAACACCTCCCTTCCATCAGGGAAATGGTTAAGTTCCCGTTTCCATGTTGTAGCCTTGCTGAGGCAGGTCCCACGCTCCGCGGGTTCATCGCACGACAGAGAGACAGGCCGGTGTCCGTGTCGGCAGATCGTGCGCACGGCGACCATGGCCAGCAACACCAACTACCGGGAGTTCCACTACATGCTGCGCACGCTGGGGCCGGCTGCCTGCCGCTCCCCTGACGACTTCGTGCACGTGGCGCGCGACACCCTGCGGGTGGACCTCAGCGTGGCGCCGCGCAGAGGTGAGCGCTGGTGGCGCCATCTCTGCCCCAGGGGTCTCGCCGGTGGCAGCGCTGCTGTCGATGGCGGGGACTGGGAGATATGATATCATTACTGTTCAGTTCACTGCTATCTAGTTGCTCCAGACTGGGGTTACCTAGTGGAACATAAAGGCATGGTTGCATAAAGTAAGCCATTTATCAGTGTCGCAGGTTTCGTTCAGGAATGATGGCCTGCAGTTGGTTATGTATACTGGGTCGATTATGTAGACCGGCACCGTCGCCGTCTGTGCTTATGACCGTTTGTCTCCCCTCCCCATTTCCCATCGAACTGCGTGGTACAATTTCAGTCTTGCCAATATTTTGCAGCTCATCCTACCATACTGCTCTTGGGCAAGGCCCACCGGAGCCATTAACCTTTTCCCAATATTTTGAAATGCTCGTCTCTCAGCCATTGTGCCCTGCTCCATCCAAATCGCACAATATAACCATCACTTTCAGTAATGTACCACTCACGTGTCTTGTGCATTCGGTGACCGTTACCAACCGTCACATTACCCTGGCCGTGGTACCTTGGTTCAGTTGGCTGTGTTATCCTGACTCAGCCATAACTGTTACCGTGGTACCCTGACCCAGCCATGGCTGTTACCGTGATACCATGACTCAGTCGTGACTGTGACCGTGGTACCTTGACTCAGCCGTGAATGTTACCGTGATACCCTGACCCAGCCGTGAATGATACCGTGGTACCCTGACCCAGTCGTGAATGTTACCGTGATACCCTGACGCAGCCGTGAATGATACCGTGGTACCCTGACTCAGCCGTGACTGTGATCGTGGTACCCTGACCCAGCCGTGAATGATACCGTGGTAGCCTGACCCAGCCGTGAATGTTACCGTGATACCCTGACCCAGCCGTGAATGTTACTGTGATACCCTGACTCAGCCGTGGCTGGGACCGTGGTACCCTGACCCAGCCGTGAATGTGACCGTGGTACCCTGAGCCAGCCGTGACTGTGACCGTGGTACCCTGACCCAGCCGTGAATGTTACCGTGGTACCCTGATCCGGCCGTGACTGTGACCGTGGTACCCTGACTCAGCCGTGACTGTGACCGTGGTACCATGACCCAGCCGTGACTGTAACTGTGGCAACCTGGTTCTGCCGTGAATGCTACCATGGTACTTTGGCTCACCTGTGGCCATTATCATGGTACCCTGATTCTGTTGTAACCGTTACCGCGGAGACTGCGGCCCAGCCTTGACCGTGGTACCCTGGTTAAGCCGTGACTGTAGTACCCTGACTCAGCCGTGACTGTGACTGTGGTACCCTGGTTCAGCTGTGACTTTTATCGTGGTACCCTGACCCGACCCTGATGGCCGGCAGCCGGTGAAGATGACCAGCGGCTGATCATGAAGGCGGCGCCGGCCCGCTCGGCGTCCGCCGCGCAGGCCGCCTCGCCCTGTGCTCAGGCCGTGGTGGAGGCCCTGCTCAACGCACTCACCGCCAAGCCTCCGCCGCCGGCCGAGCCGGCCGCCGACAGTGCCGCCCCCGCCGCCACCGCTGCCGCCGCTGGCACCGGTACCACAGCCTCCGCCTCCAGCGCCACACCCACCGCCGCCACCTCCACCACCGCCGCCGCCGCCGCCGCCGCCGCCGCCGCCGCTGCTGCTACTGCTGCGGAGCCGGCGCCGTCTCAGGTCTGTGTAACGGCTGTCAGTGTCGCGGAAACGTACCACCCGTCGGCTATGCTGGGCCAGTAGAGAAATAACTGATAAGTGGGTATTTTCAGCGCGCTCTGAACTTGTGAAAGACTGTGGAAATCAGTTAGGAAAAAATCGAGAAATTCAGTATGAAAATATGATTAGGGTCATCCATATTGAAAACTCAAAGAAGTTGACTAGTATCATGTTGGTGTGATATTTTACAAAATCTGCTCAAATGAGATGGTTGGGATGTTCACACTGGCCTTGCGTTGTGGGCGAAGCTAAGGCTCCGGCCTCCACTGTTTCAGCGGTGTGGGCCAACCAGTCCTAGTGCTGCTTTTGGACAAACAGTGCTGATAGGATGTCCGTAATGGCGCAATACAGCTGGAGACCACCCTCCAAGCGCTGCCCACTGATTGGTGGGATCATACATTCATCTTCAGTGTGATGGCGCTGTGGAGTGGTTGGTTTGATGGCCGTGCTCTTACTGTGATATCATCTCATTTTGATTGCTGTAGTTTTCTATGACAGAGGAGTAATTGGGAGATACTAACCAATGCCCATTCTTGAGGGGCAGCTCTCCGAGTCGACAGCGACAATGTGTTTCTCAGGCGGCGGACGCGTCCCGCGCTGGAGCCGGCAAGGACGGCGGTAAGGCGGCAGGTTCAGCCGCTGCGTCGGCGGCCGAGGAGGTGGCGCGCCGCCGCCGGCCGCTGCTGGCCAAGTCAGCCGTGTGCCGACTGCTGGCCGAACTGGTCCGCTCCTACGGATTCGTCGCCAAGGTGGTGGTGGAGCATGAGTACTACGCCGCCCCCAACAACGACGTCGGAGAGGTGGGTTCGGCGGTGGTGAGAGGCCAGCGGCCGGGGTGAAGGTGGCGGATTAACATGGGATTGGAAATGCTCTCAGTTTGTGTTCGTGGTGATGGCGATGCTAACTGGACGCTGCTTGCACAACTGTCTTTGTCTTTTTTAATCGTGGGGTTTGTGAATAGTATGTGGTAGTCAGACACTATAATGTGTCGTTTACTAAAATCGAGTAGCTTCTCACGAGAAAACAATGTTTTTATTGGAATCGTCGCATGTGCTATTTGTACACACAGAACATACGATAGAGCCCGAGCACGCCGGCGCACTCCCGCCGTGATCTCTGCCCCGTGTCTGACGGTGCCGGCCCAGCAGGACTGTACCGCGCTGGCTTACATCCTGTATGACCTGGCCACCGCCGGGCCGGCCACGCTGTACGACAAGGAGCTGCCGGACTGCTGCCGCCTGCTGCTGGCTGCTCTGGCCGCCTGCAACCACTCGCCGGACGCCCAGACTGTGCTGGTTTCAGAGGTACGACGGCGTGGGCCGCATGCGAAGGGAGGCTGCTGCCTTCTGCGAAGGGACAGTATTGAGGGGGGCCAGGTTACATGGGCTCCGGAACAGCAAACTTTTCACTCGAATGCGGCAACATTAGTTTTTGATGGGAGACTCAAACCCTTTTTATGTTTTAGTAAAAAGAAATTCAGGTCCGCTGCTGGTTCTTTCGACCACCCGAGGTCTAGATGAGCTAAATTAAAAAAACCATATGTGGCTCAGGAGACTGGCTGAAATCAACTGGTAACTCATGTGAATCTGCGGTTGAGTATGCTATGGGTTTGGCACGTGTGATCAAGGCACGCTTTGCTGTGGATGCAGCTGCCACAGTGTTTGTGTCACGGTTCTAGTGTGTGTGACATGCCCTGCTATCTCAGTGTTTGTGTCACGAGTCCAGCGCGTGTGACACGCCCTGCTGCCCCAGTGTTTGTATCACGTCTCCGGCATGTTGGCAGGTGCGACACGCCCTGCCGCCCCAATGTTTGTGTCATGTCTCCGGCCTGTTGGCAGGTGTGACACGCCCTGCTGTCCCAGTTTTTGTGTCACGTCTCTGTCGCCTGTGACACGCTCTGCTACCCCAGTGTTTGTGTCACGTCTCCGGTCTGTTGGCAGGTGTGACACGCCCTGTTGTCCCAGTGTTTGTGTCACGTCTCTGGCCTGTGTGCAGGTGCGACACGCCCTGCTGCCCCATGCGCAGGTGCTACACGCCCTGTTGTCCCATGTGCAGGTGCGACACGCCCTGTTGTCCCAGTGCTTGTGTCACGTCTCTGGCCTGTGTGCAGGTGCGACACGCCCTGCTGTCCCAGTGTTTGTGTCATGTGTTACTTTGCTGTTGTGTGCGACACGCCCTGCTGCCCCAGTGTTTGTGTCATGTCTCCGGCCTGTGTGCAAGTGCGACACGCCCTGCTGCCCCAATGTTTGTGTCACGTCTCTGGCCTGTGTGCAGGTGCGACACGCCCTGCTGTCCCAGTGTTTGTGTCATGTGTCACTTTGCTGTTGTGTGCGACACGCCCTGCTGCCCCAGTGTTTGTGTCATGTATCCGGCCTGTTGGCAGGTGCGACACGCCCTGCTGCCCCAATGTTTGTATCACGTCTCCGGCCTGTTGGCAGGTGTGACACGCCCTGCTGCCCCAGTGTTTGTGTCATGTATCCGGCCTGTTGGCAGGTGTGATACGCCCTGCTGCCCCAGTGTTTGTGTCACGTCTCCGGCCTGTTGGCAGGTGCGACACGCCCTGCTGCCCCAATGTTTGTATCACGTCTCCGGCCTGTTGGCAGGTGTGACACGCTCTGCTGCCCCAGTGTTTGTGTCATGTATCCGGCCTGTTGGCAGGTGTGACACGCCCTGCTGCCCCAGTGTTTGTGTCATGTATCCGGCCTGTTGGCAGGTGTGACACGCCCTGCTGCCCCAGTGTTTGTATCATGTATCCGGCCTGTTGGCAGGTGCGACACGCCCTGCTGCCCCAGTGTTTGTATCACGTCTCCGGCCTGTTGGCAGGTGTGACACGCCCTGCTGCCCCAGTGTTTGTATCATGTATCCGGCCTGTTGGCAGGTGCGACACGCCCTGCTGCCCCAGTGTTTGTATCACGTCTCCGGCCTGTTGGCAGGTGTGACACGCCCTGCTGCCCCAGTGTTTGTGTCATGTATCCGGCCTGTTGGCAGGTGTGATACGCCCTGCTGCCCCAGTGTTTGTGTCACGTCTCCGGCCTGTTGGCAGGTGCGACACGCCCTGCTGCCCCAATGTTTGTATCACGTCTCCGGCCTGTTGGCAGGTGTGACACGCCCTGCTGCCCCAGTGTTTGTGTCATGTATCCGGCCTGTTGGCAGGTGCGACACGCCCTGCTGCCCCAGTGTTTGTATCACGTCTCCGGCCTGTTGGCAGGTGCGACACGCCCTGCTGCCCCAATGTTTGTATCACGTCTCCGGCCTGTTGGCAGGTGTGACACGCCCTGCTGCCCCAGTGTTTGTATCACGTCTCCGGCCTGTTGGCAGGTGTGACACGCCCTGCTGCCCCAGTGTTTGTATCACGTCTCCGGCCTGTTGGCAGGTGTGACACGCCCTGCTGCCCCAGTGTTTGTATCACGTCTCCGGCCTGTTGGCAGGTGTGACACGCCCTGCTGCCCCAGTGTTTGTATCACGTCTCCGGCCTGTTGGCAGGTGTGACACGCCCTGCTGCCCCAGTGTTTGTATCACGTCTCCGGCCTGTTGGCAGGTGTGACACGCCCTGCTGCCCCAGTGTTTGTATCACGTCTCCGGCCTGTTGGCAGGTGTGACACGCCCTGCTGCCCCAGTGTTTGTATCATGTATCCGGCCTGTTGGCAGGTGTGACACGCCCTGCTGCCCCAGTGTTTGTATCACGTCTCCGGCCTGTTGGCAGGTGCGACACGCCCTGCTGCCCCAATGTTTGTATCACGTCTCCGGCCTGTTGGCAGGTGCGACACGCCCTGCTGCCCCAGTGTTTGTTTCATGTATCCGGCCTGTTGGCAGGTGTGACACGCCCTGCTGCCCCAGTGTTTGTATCACGTCTCCGGCCTGTTGGCAGGTGTGACACGCCCTGCTGCGCCAGTGTTTGTGTCACGTCTCCGGCCTGTTGGCAGGTGCGACACGCCCTGCTGCGCCAGTGTTTGTATCACGTCTCCGGCCTGTTGGCAGGTGCGACACGCCCTGCTGCCCCAGTGTTTGTATCATGTCTCCGGCCTGTTGGCAGGTGCGACACGCCCTGCTGCGCCAGTGTTTGTATCATGTATCCGGCCTGTTGGCAGGTGCGACACGCCCTGCTGCCCCAATGTTTGTATCACGTCTCCGGCCTGTTGGCAGGTGCGACACGCCCTGCTGCCCCAATGTTTGTATCACGTCTCCGGCCTGTTGGCAGGTGTGACACGCCCTGCTGCCCCAATGGTTGTATCACGTCTCCGGCCTGTTGGCAGGTGCGACACGCCCTGCTGCGCCAGTGTTTGTATCACGTCTCCGGCCTGTTGGCAGGTGCGACACGCCCTGCTGCGCCAGTGTTTGTGTCACGTCTCCGGCCTGTTGGCAGGTGCGACACGCCCTGCTGCCCCAATGTTTGTATCACGTCTCCGGCCTGTTGGCAGGTGCGACACGCCCTGCTGCGCCAGTGTTTGTATCACGTCTCCGGCCTGTTGGCAGGTGCGACACGCCCTGCTGCGCCAGTGTTTGTATCACGTCTCCGGCCTGTTGGCAGGTGCGACACGCCCTGCTGCCCCAGTGTTTGTATCACGTCTCCGGCCTGTTGGCAGGTGCGACACGCCCTGCTGCGCCAGTGTTTGTATCACGTCTCCGGCCTGTTGGCAGGTGCGACACGCCCTGCTGCGCCAGTGTTTGTATCACGTCTCCGGCCTGTTGGCAGGTGCGACACGCCCTGCTGCGCCAGTGTTTGTATCACGTCTCCGGCCTGTTGGCAGGTGCGACACGCCCTGCTGCGCCAGTGTTTGTATCACGTCTCCGGCCTGTTGGCAGGTGTGACACGCCCTGCTGCCCCAGTGTTTGTATCACGTCTCCGGCCTGTTGGCAGATGCGACACGCCCTGCTGCGCCAGTGTTTGTATCACGTCTCCGGCCTGTTGGCAGGTGCGACACGCCCTGCTGCGCCAGTGTTTGTATCACGTCTCCGGCCTGTTGGCAGGTGCGACACGCCCTGCTGCCCCAGTGTTTGTGTCACGTCTCCGGCCTGTTGGCAGGTGCGACACGCCCTGCTGCGCATGCTGGTGCTGGCGGAGTCTGTGGAGAAGCACGGCAGGATCGGTGCCCTGACCGGTCTCATCCACACCATGATCGAGAGCTGTCCCACCTCCAGTCCTCAGCCGCCGCAGGCGCTCGGTTCCGCTCCGGCGGCGTCGGGTGAGTCCCGCCCTCTCAGCCCAGCCAGTCAGCGCCTCTGATGCACCACCCAGGTTCACCGGTGGTGTGCCAGTGCTCAGCGGGCTGGAGGATGTTCTGCTGTGATGTTAACGAGGGCTGGCAGTTTAAATGACAGTCCCGTGCTGTCTATCTTCGCAGTTCACGCTAATTGGTTCCAATAAGTCCACACAGTTACTGACATAAGATCGTAAATAAAGTAAAAAAGATTCAGAAGTTTGATGCTACATGATGACTTCCTCTGACAGTCTGTCTTGCGCTCGTCTTCCACAGCATGAACAACATCGTCAAGATCATGGTGCGACGCGGCCTGCCGACGGACCTGGCGCGCATCTCGCACTCGCTGGACCTGGGCTCAGCCGAGCTGGCGCAGACGGTCAACGCCGTGCTCAAGCCGCTGGAGGTGCTGACGCGCATGGTGAACTCGCCGACAGCGGCTCCGGCCCAGCGCCGTCTCAAAACCGCCTCCACCAGCCACGAGGCCACACAGCCCATCACCGAGCGTGAGTGGCACCGGCTGCGGCCGCAGACGCGCTCTAAAAGACGTGGCTGTGGTCTGTAATGGTGTGATGGTTTGGACGCGAATAGAGGCGTCCACTTCTTGGATAAGATGGGCGAATGAATCATAGCCGAATAAAGGCGTCTGCAAGTGCTGTTTTCGTTTGAATGTGCAATATCACTTTGACTCATGTTTGATGCAGTATTACCTGTTGTTAGGTTGCGTTCTATGAGGCGCTGCTTCTCTATTGAAACACGGCGTGTTATCCTGCAGCAATAAGTTTGTGGGTTAGTTAAGTGAGAGCCAAATTCTGCTGACACCATGTTACTAGATTACGGGCCTCCACCTGACACATTGTGTATTCTCTTGCCGTTGTCGGTGTTTATTACCTTGGTGCAAATTGTAAGATCGCCCCAACACCACCACTTGACACGACGACTCTCCCTGCAGCGACCTCCAACTCGGAGGCGACGCGTGCCCAGGGCGAGTCGATGCTGGAGGACCCTGAGAACACGGAGCACGACGTGTCGGTGACGGAGGCCACCTCCGAGGCGCACGGCACCGCTGACGCCGGCGAAGAAAACGACGAGGTCGTCCTGGAGGAGATAATGGACCAGCTGCTGGAGAGGTGAGGATTCCTCCCGCTCACTTGTTCAGCTGCTCTCCTGTGATTATACATGCTGGCTATGTGGGTAATAGTGTCGTATCGTGCTTTAGTTTGGATATCCCTGTAGTTTTTTTCGGCTGCTATCCTAGATCATAAATCCGACATTCCTTATTCCTTCCCTTCTAGCCCAGATGTGCACATGCAGATCAGTTTCCGTGCCCGTCCTGAGTCCGTCCCCGCCGACGTTGCCATGGATACGGACGCGGGCGCCGCTGACGACACCACCAACGGCACTGAGCCTGCGGCCGCAGCATCCATCCCGTGAGGAGCCTCTGTCACTCGTCATTTCCTCTCCCATGGGTGTGTTTGTGTGGCTCTATGATCAGAGCGGTCAACTCTGACACTTTTTGTTGATATTATCAGCACAGTTTGTGTACCGATATGGTAGTTTCCGTAGAATTGCTAGTTTTTGTAATAGTGGGTTATATTTTTAGATCGTGAAGTGGGAGAGAGTATCAGCTGTGTTGTTGAGTGGTGTGGTTCGGCAGCGCCGGCGTTGCGTTGTGCGGCAGGAACCCAGACAGCGGCGGGGCGGACACCATTCTGGCGGAGGCGCTGATCCTGGACGGAGGCGGCTCCGGAGGCGGCGTCTCCTCAGCTCGGATGGAGACGGAGGAGGAGGAGGCGGAGCATGACGAGACAGCGGCGGAGGCCGAGGCGCGAGACAGCGAGGCAGAGGAGGACGCCGACGGAGGCGAGGAGGAGGCGGAGGAAGAGGAGGAGCCCGAACAGGAGGACGACGAGGACGAGGAGGATGAAGACGGTAGGTAATTGTGTCTGAATACCCGCTGTTTCAAGCAATGTGGTTTAAAGCGTCTTTAGATCAGTTGCTCCCAACCTCCTCAGCGTGTTAATACCCTTTTAACAGCCATAGGTTATATAACCCGACCCATAATATCGATTAAAAATATGTAGTAGGGCTAATTATTTACCGATATATTGGACACATAATTAGTAGACTCCTACGGATGTTCAGTCTGCTTTTTATGATCATGATTGTCGAAAAGTCTGCTTCACACGTAGACTTATTGGAAATCGTATCCAATTTTTAGGACAAGGCTTCAGTTGTTCCAGAAAATCCGTCGTAAGCATTACGTCATCAAGCTTAATAAAATGCGTCATACTACACGTACCATCAATCTGTCGGTCTTAAATCGGTGGGAGCTGTATCGAAGCAGGCTTTGCTAAACTTCATGGCTCAAATTCAGAGGCGTTATTAACCCCCCACGGAATGGGTCCCATTATAGAATTATAATTATTATTATTATTATGGAATGACTCTGTAGCCTCAAATGGGGCCATTACCTACCGCTTGTAAGCCGCTGATAGGGCTTCAAAGAGAAAACAAGCAGTGCACTGCTTTATATGGTTGCTCTGATGAACATCTGTCTGGATGTGACAGACTTTTATTCGTCTTCTCTGTTCTTGGGATACTATGAGAGTGTGCGTAAAATGCGAATAAAAGTGGGAGGGAATTCTCACCCTCTGTGTTTCCTCAAAATCGAGTAACAAATGGTTCCGCGCCAGACGCATACGGCGGAAGGGCTTTTCTGACCGGATATGCTATTGCAGAGGAGGATGAGGAAGACGAGGACGAGGAGGGCTCCAACTATGACGAAGAGGGTGAGGATGCCGACCTTGAAGAGATGATGTGTCTTATCCGGGGAGAAACCAGCGGTGAGATACCCGTCCGGTGCCGTGTTGCCTCCCCCTTTTCCCCCAAATCCTTTAACAAAGTCTTCTTCCCTCCGACTAGTATGAAGTTATGAGTAAATGTATTTATTGCTTATATTGTTCAGGCCTCCTTCCTCTTTTGGTGGTTGCAACATTCAGCTTTCCTGTCTTTGTACTAGTTTCCCTTGATCTTTATTTGCTGTCCATTTTTAGAAGAATTGAACGATGATAATGATGATGGTCCTTGTTCGGAGAGGTACCATCGCCTCAAACATGCATGGTCGTACTTCAAAGTAAATAAAAACTCACAGCCTGTGCGACCGTGGACCGAAGGATTCTTAATAGGGTCTGAAATTCACCAATTCTGCCTCATCGATGATGCGCCAAAGAAGTCCGTTATCTGGCAAAGTTTCCGTTGTTTTCTTAGACAAGTCTTCAGTAGAGCCTACTCGTGGCCTAGACTGTAAACATAGTTATGCATCTGTGGTACCGTATCTTGCTTCTTCCACGAGCACCGTCACCCGTGATATTCTTTTGAATGTTTCTCAACTTGAGTGATAATGATTTCGGGGGCTGGCCCAGCCCGCCCTGCTGGTAGCTCCCCTTCACGCCACCCTCTGCCGGTCAGGTCGCGACACGGAGCTGGACGACTGGACTACCTGGATGGTGGCAGCCCAGGAGCCGGGCCCCGGCTCCGTGCTTCTGAGCAGCGAGCCGCAGCCGGCCAGCCGCTTCATCCCCATGGTGCCGTCCGCCGGTGGCCTCGGTGCCGCTGACGACGCCGGCAACGCTGATACAGGTAAGGCTGACCCGCTCTCGCCGCCGCCAACAGTGCTACCAGTGACACCCCTCTCCAACCGGCGCTGATACAAATAAGGCCGACGGTCCTGCTCGCACCTCCCGCCACCGAAGGGGGTACGACCAAGCGCCCCCCCCCTTACCGACGCTGGTACTGGTGCGACCCGTTCTTCTGCCGCCACAGCCACGTCCGTGGCGGATCCTAGCTAGAACCCCACTGTTCTCTGGTTTCTTGATGTTATTCTGTAACGTCCTATAGAGCTCCTGGATAGTTAGTGTGTAAGCCGTTTTCTACTGTGCACTGTCGCTGAAGCTAGCCTATTTTGTGCGGAAGCCTACGCCCCAGCAGTGGGTGTCTGACTGCGGCCGTGCTGTGTGCGGCAGTGGCGGCGGCGCCGTCGGGCTCCGGCCAGGTGCTACCCGTGCACCCGATGCTGACGGTGCGCAACAGCGCCGAGGCGGTGCCCGTGCAGAGGTCGCGCCGCGCCGGACACCAGCGCGGCTACCGCTACATCCACGTCAACACCCGACACAACTCTCCGGCCATCCTGCAGCGGTCAGTGACGCCTGGTCGATCTGACACCCAGCTAGGCATGTAGTGACTGACTATTACGAGCACAGAGGCTACTTCTTCAGTGCCTGAAACGAGATCACTGCGTTTGTTTTAGGTTTGTTCTGTTGAGAGCTGGCTGTGCGCCATGTGTGTAGCCTGTGTTGCCGCTGTTGGGGGTAGACCCTGCGATAACCGTGCTGGCGTGTGCCCGTCGTCAGACTGCTGGGGCCGCACGCGCACGACGTGCTGCAGCTGACGGTGAACCACAGCCTGTCCGGGTCGCTGCGGGACCCGCCCTTCCTGCTGGGCGACCCGGCCGAGTTCCGCGTTATCACTCACCGGCCCGACGACGACTGGCTCGACCTCACCGTAAGGACGGCCGGCCCTGCCGGCAGTGCTCGATAGGGGTCCACCTCAACGCGCTCAGTGTTTGCCAGATAATAAACACAGTTCCAGTACCCCTGCGCGATGACACACAATCTGTGGGACGGCTTCCAAAAGGTCCAAGCCCCCTCGCGTGCTGACAAATTCGAACGTACCACTTACCATCCCTGAGTTCAAATATATATCAGTGACATACTATGACAAAAAACATGGTTTGTGTGATTGGTTAGTTGAGTGTATGTATTTTTAGAATGTTTCTTTGTCAAATACGAAGGAGAGACCTACTATAATAGTGAATATTAGTATGACTGTTTTGAAATGCATGGCTATGAGTCACTGGTATTTAAGTACATGCGTGTCAAGTTCGCTGTCTGGAAGTGACCTCAGCCGTATCCTGCATGACCCTCGGTCTGCTGTGCGGCGGCAGAACTCTCTCAACTCGCTGGGCGGCCTGGTATCGGGCAGTCAGTCGGCGGGCGGCCTCTCCTCCATTCCCTCGGCCCTCTCGCGCTGGACCGAGGAGTCGCGCGTGCTGGACACGGTCAGCCTCTACGACTGCGTCACCGCCTGTAAGCCGGAGGTGCTGACCCTGCTGGAGGCTCAGCGGGAGCGGGAGATGGCGGAGCGCAGGAGGCAGGAGGAGGAGCGCAGGAGCCAGGAGGAGGCCGCCGACACCGGTGAGATACTGCGTCGCGCTGGGTCCTGAGAAATGGAAGGGGGGGTGAGTTGGTGAGGTGATGTTATGCCGTACCATATTTTTTATGGAATAAGCTTTGGCTTGACGCTGTTGCTTCTTCAATCTCATGTAGTTTAGCTGGATATTTTTGTGCTTCTAGATAACGCTTCTGGTGCAATTCTCAGCACTTGATTATGGACCGCAAGCAAGTTTTACTCGATTTTGCCTCCGTTGTTTTTTCTTACGATACCATTATGGCTGAATCTTCATCACTGGTTTATTACTGGGAACAATTGTCTGACTGTGATTCTGGTGTTGCCTGGGTACCGATGTCGGACCATGGTTCTGGGTATTTTCTGGGTACCGATGTCTGATCCTGATTCTGGTGTTGCCTGGGAGCCAATGTCTGGCCCTGATTCTCGGTGTTGTGTGGGAGCCGATATCTGACCGTGATTCTGGTTGTTGCGGGGGAACCAATGTCTGACCGTGATTCTGGGCGTGCCTGGGTACCGATGTCGCACCCTGATTCTGGTCAGTTGCATAGGAACCAATGTCTGACCTTGCTTCAGGGCGTTGCCTCTGAACCACTGTCTGGCCCTGTTTCTGGTGTTGCCTGGGAACCGATGTCTGACCCTGATTCTGGTGTTGCCTGTGAGTCAATGTCTGACCCAGATTCTGATGTTTTGTGGCAGGACCCGCGTCTGTGCCGGCGGAGGCCGTACCCGTCTCCTCGCAGAGCGCCACCACCAGCACCACAGCCAGCGAACAGCAAACCACAACAGCGGCAGCTGTGGCCGTGGCGACGACCTCCTCCACCGCCGCCTCTTCTTCGGCCAGCTCGGCCGGAGCGTCGCGCGTGCCGGCGCCGACCAGTCTGGGCTCGGTGTCGCGCTACGTGGAGTCGATACTGTCGCCGGCCATGCTGGCGTTCACGTCGTCGTCCGCCGGCGGCCGACAGTCGCCGGCGGCCGTGCGGGACACGCTGTCGCGCCTGCAGAACACAGTGGGCCAGCTGCAGCTGCCGCAGACGTCGTCGCCAGAGGTGATCATGGACACGCTGCTCTCGCAGTTCGGCGCCACCGGTATCCGCGCCGGCGCCGCTGCAGCTGGCCTGCCGCCGCTGCCGCACGACCCGCAGGACGACGACTCCGGCGGCGCGGCCGTCGGCGCCGACACCGCGTCGGACGGCGCGCGCACGGCCGCCTCCGAGGTGTCGATGGAGACGCAGAGCGGCGCGCCGGCGGCGGAGGCGGGGGCGGCGGTATCGGCGCCGGCGCTGGTGGACGGCGGAGAGCCGGCGCCGGTAGCGTCACGGCCCGACACCGCCACTGTCACCGCCACCGCCACCGTCACCACCGCCACCCCCAGCGACGCGCCAGCGGCCGCCGCCGCCGCTGCCACTGAGTCATGCACCGAGGCGTCTGCCGCCGCCGAGTCAGCGCCGGCGTTGGACCCTGCTCCCAGCGGTAGCGGTGAGGCGGCGGCGCCCACTCCGGCCGGAGAGGACTTCTCGTCGATTCTGGGTGACATGGAGATACCGGAGGGTGTGGACCCGTCGTTCCTGGCGGCGCTGCCGGACGACATGCGGCAGGAGGTGGTGGCCGAGCAGCTGCGGCTGCAGCGGATCCGACAGCGGTTCCGACAGGCTCAGAACCAGCAGCAACAGCCGGCACTGGAAGTGAGTACGCTGCTCCGGCACTCTCAACCGGCACTGGAGGTGAGTACGCTGCTCCTGTACTCTCTGCCGGCGCTGGAGGTAAGTGCCGCTGCTCCGGCGCTGGAGGTGAGTACCGCTGCTCCGGCACTCCTCCGGCGCTTGAGGTGAGTACCGCTGCTCCGGCACTCCTCCGGCGCTTGAGGTGAGTACCGCTGCTCCGGCACTCCTCCGGCGCTGGAGGTGAGTACCGCTGCTCCGGCACTCCTCCGGCGCTTGAGGTGAGTACCGCTGCTCCGGCACTCCTCCGGCGCTGGAGGTGAGTACCGCTGCTCCGGCACTCCTCCGGCGCTGGAGGTGAGTACCGCTGCTCCGGCACTCCTCCGGCGCTGGAGGTGAGTGCCGCTGCTCCGGCACTCCTCTGGCGCTGGAGGTGAGTACCGCTGCTCCGGCACTCCTCCGGCGCTGGAGGTGAGTACCGCTGCTCCGGCTTTGAAGGGTGCTAGGGGCGCCGGCAGTGCATTCGTGGGGGAAGAAGTCAACCAGGGCTTCAATTTGCCAGTGACTGTTTCAGTTTTTGCCACGGAACTATACGCTATTTTGCGAGTTTTACGACACATCAGGTGCACTCCTGAGGAACGATGTATTATTATAACCGACTCAGCAAGCTCTCTGACAGCTCTCCAGTCTCCCCACACACAGCAGAACTGGCTTGTACTGACGATCCGAAAGCTTCTGACAGTGATTGACTCCCGAGGTACTGATGTGTGTTTCCTTTGGGTGCCGATCCACGTTGGCATTTCAGGGAATGAGCAAGTCGATAGAGTTGCGATGGATGTGTGTCAGTTGCCCCCCTCGCGGCGGTTTAAAATTCCAGCCACAGACCTGAAACCATCATTTAAGATGCTAGTATATGCTGAGTGGCAGACTAGGTGGACTGCGGAGCCAGATTGCTTTTTGAAACGTCTGCGTCCATCAATTAAACCTTGGGATTCGAGCAGCAGGCGAAGCAGAATGGAGGAGGTGAGCCTTACTAGGCTTCGAATCGGCCATTGTTATGCGACCCACGCCCATCATTTGAACAACGCCGCCCCCAGCACGTGTCCTCATTGTGACAGCCGCCTCACCGTGCAGTACGTTTTATCTGCTACCGACAGCGACCAGCTGAAACGGAGTCAGCTCCGATTCTTTCCACCGGTTTCGCTGGTACAGATCCTGGGCGATGACGCACTCGTAGATATTGGAAAAGTTTTATCTTACTTGAGAGAAGAAGGTTTTGACGTAGTATACACACCCGTTAGAGATTCTTAGATTTGACACATTCTGTATGGCGCACTTAAGCTAATAAGCACAACCTTAGGATAATGTAATACAGTACTGACGGGCACGTATAGCCTCTGCAGCTGCAGTGCCCTAAAACCCCAATCATCATCATCATCTGCTCCGGCTTTAGATGTGAGTGCCGCTGCTCCGGCGCTGGAGGTGAGTACCGCTGAGGTGAATGCCGCTGCTCCGGCACTCCTCCGGCACTGGAGGTGAGTGCCGCTGCTCCGGCACTGGAGGTGAGTGCCGCTGCTCCGGCGCTGGAGGTGAGTACCGCTGAGGTGAATGCCGCTGCTCCGGCACTCCTCCGGCACTGGATGTGAGTGCCGCTGCTCCGGCACTGGAGGTGAGTGCCGCTGCTCCGGCGCTGGAGGTGAGTGCCGCTGCTCCGGCGCTGGAGGTGAGTGCCGCTACTCCGGCACTCTGCCGGCGCTGGAGGTGAATGCCGCTGCTTCGGCGCTATGTGAGTGCCGCTGCTCCGGCACTCTGCCACTGGCTGGTGGTCAGCGAGTTTCCTCACACTGGTGACGAGCGAGGATGTATTTGCCTTTGTAACATCGTGTCCGGATTCAGTTTATTCACATCATCCTTAACAAGGCGAGGTTTTTCATGAATGCACGTCATTGTAAAGGAATGTTGAAATACGTAAAATAGAATGGCTAGGACAGAAGCATAGAAGTCGTTTTAAAACCGAAAATCCCTGGCCAGCCTGCGAGTGACACTTCTGAGCACGCTTACTCGCATCTCGGCTAACTCGATCAATAGGTAGCTCAATAGCCTTAATCTAGCCGGACATATCCCCTCTTGAGCGGTGAGGGCTGTGTTGGCGGAAGCCGTGATTCAGCCCCCCTTCAACAGCAAGCGCAGATCACTGGATGTGACGTCACACCTCGTAGCATATAACATGGGAAAATTAAATGATTAAATATACAAATTCTTGCATAAAGAAGCTCAGAATCGAAGGGATCAAGGTCATATCAGGTCAGGTCATCAGGCCAGGTGAAGTGACCTCACCTCAAAAAAATGCTTACGACTGCATAACTAAAAGGAGGGTTAATCGATCAAGTTAAAACTCATACCACATATTGGGCCCACCAGGAGCTACAACATATATTCCGGGATTTTTTATATGTGTGACCTAAGGTCATGTGCAGAGCATGACCTCCTCATTGTAAATACATGTGGAAAATCACGAAACGAGCTTTTCTCGGTAAGTATGGATGGAATCAACTTCAAGCATCGGTTATGACTTGCTCTTAGGCCATTTCTAAAGTTGATGCCAAAAATTTCGACTTGTGACCTTTGAAAGGTCACCTTAGGTCAAATAAGCATTTTTGGTGTTTTACTCTATAAATTTTGAATAAACAAACATATAACTTTTGTTTTGTAACCGAAATGTTTGTATAGTCACTGCAAGTCAAATGATATACATCATGGCTATATCAGGTGAAGTTGGGTCAGACCGATGACCTGGGTCAGGTCAATTTGTTAAATTTGTTCTGGCACAGCCTTATTGTGTATCATTCGATTCGTACTGACGAAAGGATTGCAACGGTGTATCAACTATGGCTGCATCTAGCTTGGTTTGAAAGTTATTAGCGAACAAGTATCGCCCTTATGCATGGGTGGCTATGGACATTCCCAATTTTCAGTGACCTGTAGCTCCCTAGGCTTTGACCTGACCCGAAAACTATTTCCCTCTGTAATAAAAGAGCGACTCAAGAGCTTTCGAATAGTTTAAAAAAATGTTTCTAGCTATCATAGTTTCTGAGATATATGAGGTTTTCTTAGTATACCTCATATTAGCGATTTTGACCTATTTTGACCTCTGGTGACCTTGATATTGACCTGACGATAAAATTGACATAAGTATTTTGGATATCATTTTTGAAGAGCTTTCGATTGCCGTTTTGTGCTTTGTTCTAGCTCTCTTGGTTTTTGAGATCGTGGGGGGTCTTTTAGCCCCCCCCACCAGGGCGAAGATGGATCATACCTGCCACCGGGGAAAGGGTTAAGTAAAGTTATCTTGGATGTAGTTTGCCTCGAGTTTCCAGTGATTCCAATCCACACACTTGTACCTTCACAAGCGCACATCTGTGGGCGGGGCATGTCCCCATTTGCGGGGCGACACTGCATGTGACGCTGTGTGTGATGCCGCCTGTGACGCCGTGTGTGACCGCCGCCTGTGACCGCGGGGCTCCGATCTGCAGGTGAGCCCCGAGTTTCTGGAGGCGCTGCCTCCCAACATTCAGGAGGAGGTGCTGGCTCAGCAGCGGCTGGAGCAGCACCGTGCCGCGGTGGCCAGCGCGCTCCCCGACGAGCCGGTGGACCCTGGCGACTTCCTACAGACCCTGCCGCCCCCGCTCCGACAGACGGTGAGGACGCGCCCGCTGCCGCACCGGCTGGGCAGGTGTGCGCTGCTCAGTGGGGTGGAGGCAGCCGATGTGGTCTTATCTTGTGACTTGTGAGAGTTTTTTTAGCTCATGAGCTGGGATAGATTATGAGTTCTTCAAGAGAGTTTGGAAAGTTTGAATGGAATGCCCTTGTATGGGTTCTGCTCTTCTCGTCGGTGCGTGCCGTTTTGTGTGGTATTGCGTCTTTTTTGTAATGCGGCATGCGAAGGTGCCTGTGTCTAGCTAATTGTGCGGCAGGTTTGGGTGCATCTGGATGGTTGGTCCTAACGTTTTCGTTTGACGTATGGATTTTGATGAATTTTGCTAGCCTGGCACTTTTTCCAGGTGCTGACGGGTCTGCTTGTGATACAACTGACCGTTGGCGACAGTTCCGGTCATACCCGGGTCGGGGTTTATAATTTAGAACTGATTGTGGCGCTCCTGGGGTCGTGAACTCCATTTAAATGTGATTCAGGTAGACCTAGAATCGTGATTTATCACTTAGCTATGCTTGTGACGGGTCGGGTTGTAATTCACCGTATAGATCAGATTTCTCGTAAACCAAGGGTTCTTGCCAGATTCCAGCGAACCTAGATTGGGAACTCAGCGTCTCCCTGTCAGATTCCGGTGGTCCCAGGTTTATAACCTAGCGTCTGCCTGTCAGATTCTGGCGGTCCCGGGGTGGTAACCCAGCATCTGTCTGTCAGATTCCGGTGGTCCCGGGGTGATGACTCAGCGTCTGTCTGTCAGATTCCGGCGGTCCCGGGGTGGTAACCCAGCGTCCGTCTTTCAGATTCTGGCGGACCTGGAGGACAGTCAGCTGGGCGTGTTACCGCCCAGCATGGCCGAGGAGGCGCAGACGCTCCGCCGCGAGTGGGAGGCGCGCAACCGGCAGAATCCCTACGAGCCCATCGACTACTCTGTGCGCAGTGAGTGTCCGGAATCCGAGACTGCAGGCGGCTCCTCACTGCGATCTAAGACTGAATCGGTTCTATTCAATGTGGGATGATGATTTTTGGGTGCGATGTGTGACGGGGATATGCCACATCACAGTGATTAATTTGACATCGGTGAGCGTGTGGCTAGTATTAGCGCCGCTGCGGTGCTCCGCCGCCCCTGGCAGTTGCCGTACAGAGCCTGTGCGTTTCGGCAGCGCGGCTGAACCAGCGGTACGCGTTCCACCTGTCGCCCAGTATGCTGCCCCCGCTGCGTCCCTCCGGCTGGCGGACGTTGGCCGCTGGTGTCGCCGGCCCCAGCGGCCAGACCTCCTCCCACCTCATGCGGTTAGTGCTCCGCGCACGGCCGCCGGCGCGATCCCGCCCGACCAGTGGCCGCTCTGCTGCTGTGAGGGATAATCATGAGGGAGCTGTTGCTGTTTGGAATCTGTGTTGGCTCTGTGGTTTGGTGTGTAGCTTATGACTGCTATTTGGGAACTACCTATGTCCTCTGACGTGTCCTTGCTTTCGATTTCTGCGCACATTTCGCAGTTTTCAGTGACAGGCAAAATGTTTGTTGGACAAACTTTAGCTCTAGCCTTTCTGTGCGTGTTCTGTTATCCAGCGGTGACGCGGTTGTGACGGCGCCGGCAGGCTGCGCGGGCGTCAGCTGCTGGACCAGGAGTCGATCGCCTGCCTGCTGGTGCTGCTGTTCCTGGACGAGCCCAAACTCAACACGTCTCGTCTGCACCGGGTTCTGCGCAACCTCTCCTATCACTGTCACACGCGCGAGTGGATCGTTAAGTCGCTGCTCTCCATGCTGGACCGCAGTGACGCCACTCCGGGCGCCGCCGCCGCCGTGCTGGCCTCCCCCGCTGCCATCACCGCCGTCACCGCCCCTCCAGCGGCCTCCCCGGCGACGGCCGGCAGCCGGCCGGCCAAGCGGCGTCAGCTGTCCTCCACGCCCGAGGTGCTGGACGTGGTGGGCGCCACTCCGCCGCCGCCGCCGCCGCGCGACCCTGCCGCCGCCTCGCCCAGCTGGCTCAACATCAGTATGGACGCGGCGCTCGGGTGCCGCGCCAACGTCTTCCAGCTGCAGCGCAGCGGGCCGCCGGCGCCGGTGGGCGGCGCCGTCAAACGCCTGGAGCGCGCCACGCACATGGCCGTGCACCCGCAGGCGGCGTCAGTGGTGTGCCGGCACGCGCTGGACGCGCTCATCTCGCTGGCCAAGTGTTTCCCGAGCTACTTCCTGCCGGCGGCGCGGCCCGAGCGGCCCGAGCGGCGGCCGGCCGGCTGGAGGCAGGTGGAGCTCTGGGACCTGCTCCTCAAGCTAGACGCTCAGGCCGGTCGCGCCGCCAGGGGCAAGGGCCCGGCGCGGACTCACAGCGGCGCGCCGGCCGACGACGAGGCGGCCGTGCCAGCCGGCCTGGCCGCCTCGGCGTTCGGCCACCTGATGGCCATGCTGGACCACCCTGTGATAAAGAAGTCGTCGCAGCTGACGGACCTGCTGCTGCGCCTGCTGAGCTTCATGTCGGCCGGTGTGCGCGATCTGGCCGACCGGCCCGAGCAGCTCGGCGACGTGTCGCTGATGCAGCCGCTCATCGGGCGGGCGGTGCGCGTGCTCACCAGCAAGTCGTGCTCCGAGGAGGGCATGGACGACGCCACCAAGCTGCTGCTGCACATCTCCAGCGGGCCGGCGCAGATCTGCGACCTGGTGAGTCTCCCGCCACTCCTGCACAGCAGCGGGCAGGTACAGATCAGCGGCATGGCGAGTCCCCCCGCCAGTCATTATACCATTATGAGGCTAGTCTTCTGCAAGCTGAGGCAGCTGAAGACGTATCGAAATTAATGGCGGCACCACACCGATAGAATTGTTTCAAGAGGCAGCAAAAACGCCGTAACATGCTATGATTACTCCAAGGATGCAGTCTTGATACATGCAATATAAAATGATGTCGGTGACTCAAAGTTAGGTCACTTGCATGACTTCTCCGTGTAGTTAATGCGTTTCACATGAAGTTTTCAATCCCTCGTGGTATAGTTGATATTTCATTTCGATGGTGATCCTGCAAATGTTTACCAATAATGTCTAAGAGGATATCTGGAGTCACTCAAGGAGACTACTCGCTCCAGTAGTTTGACACCGTCACCCCGTCAGTATGCGCATTTTTCCTTCATGCTAGTTCACAGGTCGGTGTTACCAGGATCGATTTGTGACCGTGACCGTGACCTTGCATTGGCTCAGAAAAGGTTTTAGCTTCGGATATATCAGTATTTTTGTCGTTTGGTGTGGTTTTATATCATTCGCTTAGGATTAGCAGAGGGATTGCAATATCTCTTTAACCCTTGCCCCGGTGGCGGGTACGAGCCACCTTCGCCCTGGTGGGGGGGGCTAAAAAAGACCCCCACGATCTCAAAAACTAAGAGAGCTAGAAAAAAAGCGAAAAAGGGCAATCGAAAGCTCTTCGAAAATGATATCGAAAATACTTCTGTCATTTTTCTTGTCAGGTCAATATCAAGGTCACCAGAGGTCAAAATAGGTCAAGATCGCTAAGATGAGGTGTACTAAGAAAACCTCATATATCTCAGAAACTATGATAGCTAGAAACATTTTTCTAACACCATTCGAAAGCTCTTGAGATGCGCTTTCATTGCAGTGGCATTCATTTTCGTGTCAGGTCAAAGCCTAGGGAGCTACAGGTCACTAAATATTGGGCATATTCTTGGGAATGTCCATAGCCACCCATGCATAAGGGCGTTTACTTTTTCGCTAATAGCTTCCGAACCAAACAAGATACAGCCATAGTTTATGCACCATTGCAATTCTCTCGTCAATACGAATCGAATGATATATGATATTGCTATGCCAGGTCAAATTTAACCCGCGCCCCACCGGGGGTCCGGCGCCACCTTCGCCCCACCGGGGGGGCCATCGATGGCCCCCCCTCTAACTCCGAAAATATGGGCGTTAGCGCAAATCTGCAAAGTGCAATAGAAAGCTCGCGTGAATTCAGTAAGAAATTACTTCGCATGTTTTAGTGCTCAGGTCAATGGTTTGACCTCCAGAGGTCAAATTAGGTCAAGATCGGCTATTTTCACTAAAATATGCAATGATTAAGCAAACTGGGCATAACTCTTAGGTCATTAGAGCTATTGAGGCCTGGTAAAGTACATTTGATAGCAAATTGCCAGTACTTTTTCCGCTATGTGGAACGTAAAGACCTCCCGCCAGTGGTTTGACCACCAGAGGTCACCTCGTGACCTAATATGACCTGAGGTCACGAAAGGTCAAAAAGTGACCTTGCCGTATATCAAATGAAAGCCAGTGACAAGACAAACACGATGGTGTTTGTTTCACCGCTCTAGCTCAATTAGGTCAAAAGTTATTGTCAAAATACTGTTTTTGACCTCTGGTGACCTTGGATGACCTTGGAAAAGTCAAAGGGCAAATATGACCCCTGGGATCCGTGAAAGGGTGTCCAAAAACGTTGTTCTGAGCAGTCTGAGTATTTGCAATCATTTTGGTGGCTTTTATATCATGAAATAGCTTTTCCCCATGCTTTTCCAATGGGAGAGGTCGCCTCGTGACCTGACCTCAGGGCACGAAATCGAAAAATCCCGGATATACACCTTGTAGACCCTGGAGGGGTCATGAAGTGTAGGAAGTTTCAAATCGATCGAGTTTGAAATGTAGCTCTTACAGAGCTCTAAAGGTGAAGTGAGGTGACCTTGGTTGACCTCGTCTGGTGACCTGACCTTGGGTGACCCGGGGTAAAAAATTTCAGGGATGATGGGAAAATGATGCAGTGAGAGGTAGAGCCCTCAACCGTGGTGCTGCGCCTCGTCGTTTTTCTGCTATCCCGGAAAAACCTTAGGGGGGCCATCGATGCCCCCCCCCGGTGGGGCGAGGGTTAAGAATTTGACCTGACCCAGGTCAACAGTCTGACCCAGCTTGACCTGGTATAGTCATGATGTATATCATTTGACTTCCAGTGACTATACAAACACTTTGGTGGCAAAATAAAAGCTCTATCTTAGTTTATTCAAAATTTATAGAGAAAAACACCAAAAAATGCTTATTTGACCTAAGGTGACCTTTTAAAGGTCACAAGTCAAAAATTTTGGCATCAGCTTCAGAAATGGGCTAAGAGCAAGTCGCAACCGATGTTTGAAGTTGATTCCATCCATACTTACTGAGAAAAGCTCATTTCGTGATTTTCCCCATGTATTGACAATGGGGAGGTCATGCTCTGCACATGACCTTAGGTCACCAATATCAAAAATCCCGGAACAGATGTTGTAGCTCCTGGTGGGCCCAATATGTGGTATGAGTTTCAACTTGATCGATTAACCCTTCTTTTAGTTATGCGGTCCTAAGTATTTTTGAGGTGAGGTCACTTCACCTGGCCTGGTGACCTGACCTGATATGACCTTGAGCCAAAATTTTCAGGAAAGATGTAAAAATGATGAAGGAACAGCTAGACCAAGCTTGGCGGCGCTGCGCGCCGCCGTTTTTTGGTCACTTCGGAAAAACCCGAGGGGGTCTAAAAAGACCCCCCACCCGGGCGAAGGTTAATTTATAGTCATGATCGTCGGCTCAGAATTGCGAAATCTACCTTCATAATTGTTGTCAGAAGCCTTGGATAAAAGGATAATTTCTACGAAAATATTAACCTTCGCCCGGGTGGGGGTCTTTTTAGACCCCCCTCGGGTTTTTCCGAAGTGACCAAAAAATGGCGGCGCGCAGCGCCGCCAAAATTGGTCTACCTGTTCCTTCATTATTTTTACATCTTTCCTGAAAATTTTAATTTTGGCTCAAGGTCATATCAGGTCAGGTCACTAGGCCAGGTGAAGTAACCTCACCTAAAAAATACTTAGGACCGCATAACTAAAAGAAAGGTTAATCGATCAAGTTGAAATTCATACCGCATATTGGGCCCACCAGGAGCTACAACATTTGTTCCGGGATTTCTGATATTGGTGACCTAAGGTCATGTGCAGAGCATGACCTCCCCATTGTCAATACATGGGGAAAATCACGAAATGAGCTTTTCTCAGTAAGTATGGATGGAATCAACTTCAAACATCGGTTGCGACTTGCTCTTAGCCCATTTCTGAAGCTGATGCCAAAATTTTTGACTTGTGACCTTTAAAAGGTCACCTTAGGTCAAATAAGCATTTTTTGGTGTTTTTCTCTATAAATTTTGAATAAAATAAGATAGAGCTTTTATTTTGTCACCAAAGTGTTTGTATAGTCACTGGAAGTCAAATTATATACATCATGACTATACCAGGTCAAGTTGGGTCAGACCGTTGACCTGGGTCAGGTCAAATTCTTAAATTTGACCTGGCATAGCAATATCATATATAATTCGATTCGTATTGACGAGAGGATTGCAATGGTGCATAAACTATGGCTTTATCTTGTTTGGTTTGGAAGCTATTAGAGAAAAAGTAAACGCCCTTATGCATGGGTGGCTATGGACATTCCCAAGAATATGCCCAATATTTAGTGACCTGTAGCTCCCTAGGCTTTGACCTGACACGAAAATGAATGCCACTGCAATGAAAGCGCATCTCACGAGCTTTCGAATGGTGTTAGAAAAATGTTTCTAGCTATTATAGTTTCTGAGATATATGAGGTTTTCTTAGTACACCTCATATTAGCGATTTTGACCTATTTTGACCTCTGGTGACCCTGATATTGACCTGACAAGAAAAATGACTGAAGTATTTTCGATATCATTTTCGAAGAGCTTTCGATTGCCGTTTTGCGCTTTTTTCTAGCTCTCTTAGTTTTTGAGATCGTGGGGGTCTTTTTAGCCCCCCCCACCAGGGCGAAGGTGGCTCGTACCCGCCACCGCGACAAGGGTTAAGTAGTAAAGTTAACCTGTGTATAAGGTTAACCTGCGAATATCGACTTGGCTTCAAAATCATCTATATACAGGTTCTTACCAAGTAAATTTACTCCTCGATTTGGAGGTCAAATTTGGTATTCTTTCTTTGGTGATGTATACGTTAACTATATCATCTCTTGTGTAAACTTTGTCTAACTCGGTTCCCAGAGATGGCCTACGCTACGTTACGTTACCGAATTACGCTACGTTACGGTTCGATTTTGGGCAAAACTATGCTACGGAATTACGCTAGGTCATATTTCATCGACTACGGAATTACGATATTTTAGCGACGGCTACGTTAAAAATATATCGTACTACGATGTCAACATTTTGTTCACGCATTCATTCTTTAACCCTCGTCTCAGTGGGGGTGTTTGAACACCCCCTCGGGTTTTACCGGCCGCACGAAAAAACGGTGGCGCTTCGCGCCGCCGTGCTTGGCACGCTTTATCCTTGATTAATTCCGCAGCTTTCCCCAAAATTTTCAGGTTGGGTCATCTCAGGTCAGGTCACCAGTGCAGGGTAAGTGATTTCGCCTCCAAAAATGTTGAAGGTGTCATATGTACGAAAGGGGTGAATCCATCGGATTGAAACTGATTCCACATAATAGGTACCGAGTGCTATAGTATAGATTCTAAGATTTTTCATGTCGATGACCTAATGTCAGGTACGGAGCATAACTTTTCCATTGGAAATGCATGGGGAAAACAGAAATTGGGCTGTATTTGTGTAGATAAAACTTAGAATACCTTCATATTCCCAAAATCGTACTATCCTGGGCTTCTTTCTAGGTTCCTGATGCAATGTTTTACATGTGACCTCTGAGAGGTCATCTGGGCTACTTCAGCAGATTTTCAGACTTCAGTCATTAACTTTGCAGGAAATGACGACAAAAATTTTATTTTGATACCTTTACGTTGAGACTACTACTACGAGTCGAGTGATGTGCATGTTGACTGTTCTAGATTAGATAGTTACCTTGACCTGACCTGAGGTATGACCTGATGACCTGCTGTGTGTGACCTGATGTGTGTGATTAATGATCGGGAATTGTTGTCACTAGTTGGAAAAACAAATTTATAAATCAAAATCAACCGACTTCTAATATTTACAGACCCAAAAATGTGTCCGTGATTTACACTATCCACCAAAAGGTCCCGCTCTTAATTGACAGCGATTTGATGCATTTCTCGTGAAATTGTTTTAAGTTTGTAATTTTAAACTAATGGTTTGGTCGTTACTTTTTCAAATACTAGCACTTCTAGTTCAAATTTCGAATTAAAGGGAGATACGCGAAAAAATGTTGTGGGCTAGATCAAAAGGTAACAAGAAGTTGTTTCAGAAGTCCTATTCTCATTTTTGCGAATTCGGCCTGCAAATGCCTTAAAATTGCTCTCAAAGTCAACATTTCTGGACGATTTTACCGGTACACTTCTTACCGATGTAAATGACGTACCCCCGGCTAAGGCTATCAAATTCTCTAAAAAAAAATCGGTCCCATTTTTCCTAAGCAGTGACGTGAAAGTTTAAAACTATTAAATAAAAGTTATTTTAAAAAAAGCTACAGCCAAAAATAATATTAAAACAAAAATTAGGACTTTTAAGAAATCACAATTGACCAATCAGAACGTACAGCCAACTCATAAGGGGGTCACGTGACCTTTCTGACGCAAAAGTTTTGTCATCCTGGGGCTGAAGCAGAAGACGAGTCAAGACCCCAGGTACGAAACGGCTGAAAACTTTTGTTTGACTAATTGTTTTTTTTTTTGTTTCTAGGGCGAACTAATTCATTTTATATTTTTAAAGGCTTTATAAAATTAATTCAAATACAAATACAGGAGAACAGACATTTTTATTACAAAAAACATTATTTTTCAACTTTAAATAGTTTTCGAAAAGTTAGTGATTGGTTAAGGTTTCAGCATTTTATAGGAACTGTTAACCTATTTCGATAATAAGTGAGTGGCCTCCCAAAATTTTTCCGAAGATACAAAAATAATTGACAGTTTCCTAATTAGGATTTTTCAAATAGCAAGAAACCACAATAATATTTTTCGCGTATCTCCCTTTAAAGCAAATCGTTGCTGTGTGGGTTTCGTTTGACGCCACTAGGTCGGCTGCATCGGTTGCCCGGCGCCACCCTATCAGGGGCCGGCTGGCGCGTGACGTCACGCCAGAGCCGTGTCTTGACCCGCCTCACGGGTCAGGGGAGCAGTGTGTGTGTGTGCGTGTCTCCGGCCTGCCGCTGCCTCCACCGCAATAAACCGCACATCGGGAATTCAGGTGTCTCCCTGATGAGACCAGAACATGGCGCAGCCTGCTCAGATCTCCGCGGAAGCAGCGACAGCACTGGCAGAGGAGAACTTCTCTCTTCG
Organism: Lepas anatifera; assembly: GCA_034440635.1. Lineage (NCBI taxonomy): Eukaryota > Metazoa > Arthropoda > Thecostraca > Lepadidae > Lepas > Lepas anatifera. The sequence goes on along the minus strand of JAOTON010000830.1, from coordinate 92,536 downwards.
AGAACAGTTACAGCTTCTACAGCAGCAACCTGCCGCCAGTCTAGCCGCCTGCCTACCCCGCCCCTCACCCCTACGCGCCGGCCGCCGCCCAGCTGACCGACCGACCGTCGCCTCCGGGTAGGCTCGACCTTGGACTCGACCGCGGAGCGGACGCTTGGGTCACCTGGAAACAGCGATGGGACGATTACGTCATGCTTACCGGCCTTCGCACAGCACCGCAGCCTGTGCAGATGGCAAAACTTCGTGCGAGTTTAAGCGATGACGTGTTGCGAGTGCTTCGTAACCTGCAAATACGAGAGGAAGAGCAGACGCTTGATACTGTGTTGGAAAAACTTCGTGTTTACTTTCTGGGCCAAGTGAACGAAGTGGTGGAAAGACGCAACTTCAACCTGAGATGTCAGGCGCAGGGCGAGACATTTGAAGACTTTTTGGTGTCACTGCACGAGTTATCTTCAACGTGTAACTTCTGCCCCACGTGCCGTGATGGTCTAACCCGTGATAGAATCGTCGTGGGAATTCGTGACACCTCCGTCATCAAGAAACTCTGTGCAGTTCCAGACCTCACCTGTGCTCGTGCCATCGAGATCTGTCGCGCAGAAGAGGCTGCCGAGCGCGACCTTGCCGCTCTCGTCGGTGAGCCTGCTGCAACTTCAGCGTGCAGGGTGACACGTGCTGCCGGTCACCCACGCCATCAGATGACGTCATCAGCCGCACCCGGCGAGGAGAAACCCTGCCGTAACTGCGGCCGAGCTCACCCGCTCGCGTCCGATTGCCCTGCCCGCGGCAAGCCTTGTCACGGCTGCGGAAAACTTGGCCACTTCAAGCACGTCTGTCGTAGTAGTAAGACGCAAGCAGCCCGGCACAGCTATCAGCCTGCTTCTGGCAAGACAGCGGGAAGCTACGCAGGTTCCCACACCTCAGCCATCATAGCATCCACTTCTCGGAACGGCGCTCCGAAAATCCAGCTGCGTGTCACAGACCTAATTGAGGGTACAGCTGTGACCGTGTCAGCCCTCCCAGACAGCGGCGCCGACATCACTGTGGCCGGCACAGACTTCCTGGCCGCCATCGGTGGCGACGTCGACAACCTGAAGACTTCTACTGAGAAGCCCAGAGCTGCTGACGGCAGAACCATCCGAGTTTACGGCATGAAACCAGCAGAGTTCAAGTACGGAAACGTCGTCGCTGCCGACGACATCCACTTTCTACAGGGAGTCAGCGGTCTTCTTCTATCATGGAGAGTGGCTCGTGACCTCCGCATACTGCCTACAGGTTACCCGGCTCAGATCCCGCCGTCAGCGTCAGCAACTCCTGCAGAGGTTCGCCACGCTCCGGACCGGTTTTCGCCTGTTACGTCAGCACGTGGCACCACCTTTGCCACAACTCGTCCAGCAGCTCCTTCAGCATATGCAGTGACAGCCCCTGCCGAGTCCTCAGCGGCACGTTCTACCACGCACGCCAGCGTGCGTGCGGCGACCGCTTCAGCGCGTGCTCCCACTGCGCCTCCAACGATGCCTCCAGCGGGCGCTTCAGCATGCGCTCCCGCCGGGACCTCAGAAGATCTCCCAGTGCGCACCCGTGCTGTGCCGCCAGCCGCCAGCCCAGTGCGCGCTTCCACAGCATTGCCAGCAGCCGCTTCAACATGCACTTCGACAGCGCCTTCAGCAACGGCTTTCGCCAGTACTGCTACTGCACGTGGACTTCCCACACCGGCTGTTACATCGCCTACAGCAACACCACTGAACCCAGAGAGAGAGGCCATCTTCTCTGAGTTCGCCGACGTGTTCGACGGCGTCGTCAAAGTCATGCCTGGGGAAGAATTTGAGATTCAGATTCGCCCAGAATCCACCCCGTACGCCGTCACCGCACCTCGTCGGATCCCCTTCGCTCTACGCGAGCCTCTCCTTGAAGAGCTGAAGAAGTTGGAAAATAATGACATCATCACACCAGTCACTGAGGTTACTGACTGGTGCGCTCCCATCGTGGTCACGCGGAAGAAGAACGGAGAAGGCGTCCGTCTCTGCGTGGACCTCTCGAAGCTGAACGACTCCGTCTTACGCGAGCGGTACCAGTCCAACACACCTCTGGAGTGTGTCAACTCCATCGTGTCGGAGGAAGCCAAGTACTTTGGCGTCTTCGACGCGCTGAAGGGATATCACCAGTGCCCCCTGGACTTCAAGAGTCAACGTCTCACTACCTTCATCAGTCCCTTCGGCCGCTACATGTACAAGCGCGCCCCCTACGGCGTGTCGTCAATCAGTGAGCACTACAACCGCCGCATGGACCAGTGCTTCCACGGCCTTCCGGGAATTCAGCGTCTGGTTGACGATGTGATCGTCTACGGCAGGACGAGGGAAGAGTTCCTGAGCCGGGCCCGTCTGTTCCTTCAACGCTGCCGAGAACAGGGTGTCTCTTTGAACCCGAAGAAGGTGCAGTTCATGCAGCCGTCAGTTCAGTTCGCCGGCTTCGTAGTCTCATCGAACGGGTACAAGCCGGACCCGAAGCTCACTGACGCCATCAGACAGTACCCTGCACCGACAGACATCAGCGGTCTGCGTGGCTTCTTCGGCCTGGTGAACCAGATCGCGCCTTTCTCTGAGGCCGTCGCTAGTCACCTGCAGCCCCTGCGGCCTCTCCTCAGCGTCAAGCGCGAGTTCTGCTGGAACGAGACTCATCAGGAGGCCTTCCTGAAGGCAAGGGAGGCACTGTCCTCAGTACAGACGCTTGCCTTCTACGACCCCGGTCTGCCAACACGCCTCTCAACCGACGCCAGTCGCCTTCACGGCCTCGGATTCCTGCTGGAGCAGAAGCAGGACGACGACACGTGGAGACTCGTGCAGGCCGGCTCCCGCTTTATCACGGACACGGAATCCCGTTACGCCGCCGTGGAGTTGGAACTCACCGCAGTTGCGTGGGCGTTCTTCAAGTGCCGCCTGTTCCTCTCAGGCCTGGCCCACTTTGACCTGTTCGTCGATCACCAGCCTGTCGTGCCCATCCTCAACTCGAAGATGCTGGACGAGCTGGAGAACCCTCGCCTGCAGCGCTTGAAGTTCAAGCTGGGTGAGCTTGGCGCATTTACCGCGCACTGGTGTAAGGGCGCACAGCACGTCGCTGCCGACGCCCTCTCTCGGAGTCCCGTCGCCGTCGCGGGGGAGGATGACGAGGTGGACGCACCAGACATGGAGGACTTCTCTCCAACATCGATACTGGCAGTCGTCGCTGACGACGATCTGCACATCGACAAAGTCCGTGCAGCCGCAAAAGAAGACAGCACCTATCAGCTTCTTCGTGACGTCATCATCTCCAGCTTTCCCAGCCGGAAAGCTGACCTACCTGCTGAGCTGAGACCATACTGGAACGTCCACGTGCACCTTACTGTCGACGACGACCTCATCATTTACGGGCGTCGCCTCGTGGTACCAGCCGCGCTGAGGAAGCAAGTCCTTCAGCAGCTTCACAGCAGTCATCTCGGCAAAGAGAAGACTAAGCAACGAGCTCGCCAAGTCGTGTACTGGCCGGGCATCGACAATGACATCGAAAACGTTGTGCGACGATGCACACCCTGCCAACGAGACCTGCCGTCTCTGCCTCAGGAGACGTTGCTTCACCGACCCGCCCCGTCCAGGCCTTTCGAGGAAGTTTCTATGGACTTCGGAGACTATGGAGGCCACAAGTTTCTCATCTCGGTCGACCACTGCTCAGGTTGGCAGTGCGTCACCGACATGGGACGACATGCAACCGCCAGAGAGCTTGTAAAGAGCGTCCGCGACCTCTTCTGCATGGCTGGCGTCTTCAGCACAGTGTGGACGGACGGCGGATCTCAGTTCACGTCAAAAGAGTTCCAGGACTTCCTGCGAAGATGGGGAGTCAGGCACTGCACCTCATCGCCAGAATATCCTCAGTCAAACGGAAGAGCTGAGGCAGCAGTGAAGTCCACCAAAAAGCTCATCCGCCGCTGCTGGAATCCTCAGAGCAGACAGCTGGACCAAGAGCTCTGGGTACAGGGTATCCTGCAACATCGCAACACTCCAGGTCCCAGTGGTCGCAGCCCTGCCGAGATCCTCTACGGCCGGCCTGTGAGGGACCTCGTACCAGCTCACAGGCGCAACTTTGCAGCAGAGTGGCAGACGTCCGCTGACGCAGCAGACGCTGCTGCCGCCCGCCGCCAGGAGCGTACAGAAGCTCACTACAACTCCCGCGCCACTGACCTACCAGTCCTGCTAGTCGGTACCAGGGTCGCTGTACAAGACCAAGCCACCAAGCGCTGGAATCGTTTCGGTGAAATAGTGGACGTCAGCAGAAATCGTCGCTATTTCATCAAGATGCCCAGCGGCCGCGTCCTCAGCCGCAATCGCCGACACCTACGTAGGCGTTTCGGTCACGCCGCTCCAGACGACCTTCTGGCACCAGAGCGCGGCATCAGCCTGCCGTGCCTGACGCCTCCGATGCGTCCTGTGTGGAAACCCGATGCAGCGCCAACTGACGTTAGCACCGGAGCGACATCTAGTGCCTCCCAGACGTCCCCCACTCCGGTGATACCGGCTGGACCCGCCACTTCCCCGGGTGCGGCCGGCAACGCAGCGTCGCCCGTCACAACGGGACCGCGCCGATCACAGCGCACGCGGAGGCGACCAGATCGCTTCATCGAGTGCATGTAAAACTGTGCGGGCGATCCAAGTGTTTACGGATTTGCGTGGCCGTACGTGTTCGGGATATGTTGTGTTCGCATGTAACCCGCTTTTGCGAACATGAGGGGGCGTGTGTGGGTTTCGTTTGACGCCACTAGGTCGGCTGCATCGGTTGCCCGGCGCCACCCTATCAGGGGCCGGCTGGCGCGTGACGTCACGCCAGAGCCGTGTCTTGACCCGCCTCACGGGTCAGGGGAGCAGTGTGTGTGTGTGCGTGTCTCCGGCCTGCCGCTGCCTCCACCGCAATAAACCGCACATCGGGAATTCAGGTGTCTCCCTGATGAGACCAGAACAGTTGCCAAGAATCCGTAGTACCGCGATCGAGATCGCGAGAAGGTATATACATATTATGCGTAACTTTTAATTTCGTAGTACGCTTCGATACGCTAAATTTTGGCGTAGTACGCTACAGAATTCGCCCAGCTGTGCTACGTTTTATTTCCAGAGCTACGGCTACGGAAAAATAATTTTGTAACGTAACGTAGGCCATCTCAGTCGGTTCCAGGTGAAGATCGCCCCATTACCCATTGCTCTTATTGAATGTATTGCATCAAATCGTTACCGTGATCATATTCATTCATGTTCAAGACCAACAACGGTGAGTTGACAACAGTTCTGCCTCGGCTCACTGTCATGACCTGGACCGTAGCATACAGTCTGCTTGCTTGAACTCAGACGACCTCCGACGGCCCTTGTGTGATCTGAGAAATACTTTAAAAGCGAGCATATGCGCAGTCGTGGATAGTGGTAAGACAGTGTGGGTGGACAGAATTTCCAAAATCTGTGAAAAGAATGTCGATTAACGGCAATAGAAGGCTGGAAAATAAAAGTGTCAGATATACAGGGCAGAGCTCCGTAATGTCATGTCTCCAAAAAAACTCATCACGGTCTACTAACCGCCTGTCCTTTCACCCCCCCCTGGGACCCCCTTCACACAGTCCGAGAAAGTCAGGCTCATTATGAAATACACAGGCGAGGAACGAAGCTTGCAATTCGGGGTAAGAATTTACTCCATTGGCTCATTTTGGTATGACCTTGAAGGTATAAATTAAGTGTATGGTATTGCGACAAATTTAGTACGGAGTACGGAAAATTTGTGCATGCAACATTGGAAAGTCACGGAAATTTAAAGAAAACACCCTTTGAAATTTTACGTACGGCGGGAAAACTCCAGAAAACTAGATGAAAATAAGAAAACACCCAAGGTTTTCGACGGACTCGAATTTCCTGGGTCAAACGAAGAAACGTCACTATGACGAAAACATTCCCGAAATTCATGATAAACCTGGTGGTCGTGATATTGTCCTTTCTGAGTTCAATATGTATTACTTTGCACAGTTTGGCGTATTTAAGGTCGGGAGCTACAAGCTTACAAAGGTAGTCTGAATAGCCACCTGGCGAAAACGCCCAGGGCTATGATGCAGCACTGGCATATATCAAGCTGGAATCTGGACAACATCTTGAATTAAGTTCTCTAAGTATTACTGTAAACTTACTAAGTTTACTTACTACTGGTTACTTACTAAGTATTACCAAGTAAGTAACCCTATGAAATAATGAACGTCAGGTGTTCTATATTTGAAAACTTCTATTCGATCTGCCGTTGAATGCCGCACCTTTCGGCGCGCCTGCCAAGGCATGTGGACGCGCTCGGCAGTGAATCTGTTGTGTAGCGCACGCCATATTTGTGGGTGTGGATTTCCGGAGTGGTAGTGATAGGTCTGTTTTAGAGGATTTTTTTGGCTGGATTTGAGTTTGGAAACTGGTGTACTGTCACAAAATGGTGCGGCTTGTGAAATCTCAGCACATATGCAACTCCGGCTATTGTTGATATTGTCTTCCATGAATTACTCTATGTAGCAGGAGTTCAGTGTTTATTTTACTTGTGCCTTGCGCGAGTCTATTTGCGTCCTATAACTCCACGGAAATAGTGTGCCAAAATTGGTTTTGCGCTTGGATGTCATTTGGAAAATTCAACCGAAGTCTTAAGTCTGTGAGTGTAAAATTATGTACTGTCCTTTCTAATGGCGTGAGGTTTTACTAACTTTCCCCGTTGAGGAAATATTATTTTCTTCATATTTACTTGCTTTAAGTGGTATTCTTCCTGTCAAGAAAGAAGCCATTACTGGTAAATTTTGATGTTGTCACTCCAGAAACACATATGAAACATGAGTGGAAAATTAGGAAATAAAGCCACCAAAAGTAAGTGAAAAATTAATCTTGCCTTGGTGTTGCTATCCACCCAACACCCAAGATTTTGGGACACTGCACGAATGACACATCTTATTTGAACACTCGGATGGATAACAACAGCAGGAGGACCCCCAGTGTATCCCACTGTGCGCTGAAGCCACCGTCCGTGTACTGGTCGCTCGAACACCCGTCGGTCGTTTCGCCGTGTTGTTCGCGCTGTGTGCCGTGTCTACCGCCGTGCCGGAAGTGGCGGCGTCGCTGACGGGCAGCGCGGTAACCGCAGGTGATGGAGCTGCTGTTGGAAGGCGCGCGCACGCTGGGCCGCACCGTCTGCCAGCACATCCAGGAACTGAGCCAGGAGCTGGCCCTGTGGGGCGGCTGGCTGGACCTGGCCAACGAGTCGTCGGCGGACGGAGAGCTGGAGGCGGTGTCTGGCGGGCACGGCTCAGCTGCAGCTGCTGCAGCTGCAGCCGCCGCAGCAGTCACAGCCGCCCCCGGCGCCGCCGCCGCCCAGGCAGCGGACCGTCTCAGCCACGGCAGTATTCAGAACCGGTCAGTTGACAGACGGCACAGGTGGCGCTCGTGCGGTGTACTCGGTTCCAGTTGACTGGAAGGGCTTCCTGGTTAACCGTTTCGTAGGCAATATTTTGCTCTAGAATGATCGTGATGATGTGATTTTATCTACTGGACGAATTATTGAAACTGGGTATACTTTGTCTTGTAAGAAAAGTTTGATTTCGCCAGACTTTGCCTTTTTAAGACAGTTTTGGTCGAGTTTGACGTTTTTGTGAATTCGGCATTGTGAAATTCCAGTCCGGCATTTTGTTATTTTTTTCTGAATGCGTTAGGTGTGAATGTATGTAATCCCTTGATTACAATACCACACTATCTCTATGACGATATATTTTCATTACGATGCAGGTGCCCTCTCTTTTGCCTGTTATCTAGCTTCGGAGGTTTGAAGTTCGTATGCATTTTTCAGTTTTTGCCCTCCGGATGCTTGCATTTGCGCTTGGATGTCAAGAAAGGAGTCCATTTCTATGTAGGAATGCACGATAAGTCATTTGGAGAATAATAACGAAACGGTCCGCCTTATGTTTTATTGCTATCGTATTGTGGAGGTAAGGACAGGAGGCACGCTGGGATTTGATCCTGTACCATTTTCTGCATTTGCCCCAAGAGACGGAAGCGATGAATAGATCACGAGGAACTTATAATAGTGAATCCTCCAGAAAAAAGCGGATATGGGGTGGCTGATGGGAGGGGGCATGTTTTCCCACATTGGCAGAGTATTGGGAGGGGGCATGTTTTCCCACATGGACAGAGTATTGGTTCCCCCACGTTACGGAAGTGGCGACCCCGCACTACAGTATCGGCGCCAGGCGCCTCACAATTGGACACTCGCTCTCCTCCGTGGTCTGAAGTATTGTACCCCCTTGGACTTATGATATGTTTAAGAACGGACCTAACTTACGTGGGGAAGGACTACTCCGACATTTTACCCAGCAAAGGGAGCCAGGTTCCGCACTGGTGAGTGTATTACACCGATATCGCGATGGGCGGGCCTCTACTACGTCACCCTGAGGATACCACTGGTCTACCAGGGATGAGGCACAGCCCTCCGTATTCGCATTTGCTTCTGAAGTGTCCATCGTTTGAAGTCGCTTGGGGTCCATCCAATATTTTCATTTCTCGAGTAAATGCGGGCGATGATAGATGCTGGAACCCCATAGTTTGTCTCCGGTTCGAAGCCCTACATGTTAGGAAACTATGAAGCAAACCACTTTCCACGCATTTCTACATAGGAATGAACTTCGTCCCTAGCGTCCAAGTGCAAATGAGTGGGTCAGGTAGAGGAAAAAACTGTAAACAGGAAATTTTCAAGCTTTCAACGCTAGATAGCATGCCAGACAGAGACCATCGCCGCCTCGTAAGGAAAACTTGAAAATCTAAATATATATAGCGTGGCCATACTGCGCATTTACAACCGACAGCAAGGTATAATGCTAATTAATTTACTCCCGATGCATTCAGAAAAAGCAAACAATTCGTATCGAGATCTCTACATGCTCCAATTCGCCGAAATATGAAACCAAACTATAGTCTAAAAACGGACGGCTGCCAGTGTCGTTGTTTTCTGGTTGGAACAAGGTATTCGGATCGGCATCAAATTTTGAAGTGTAAAAAATCGTATTATTACCATGATTGCGACCAATGCTGCTCCCTTCTACCTTGTCTATTTTCTTATGCACATTGGGGTTCATTGCAATGCTCTGATAGATTTTTATCGTTTCGTTACATTGAACCCTGTCTGTTGGGCCACATAGCTACTGTGAGGCCCGCAGGGGACCAATTTTCATCTGCCGGACTTGTTGGCACCTGCTGACTGGTCCGGCACATGAATAATTGGGTACGGGATGTGACGACACCCGCGACCCCAGTTGGCAGGATGGGTTTCGCCCCTCGCCTTCGGGCGAGAGGCCAACTCGAAACTGCCATCCTCATCCTTTCTTAGCCCTCCTAACTTCAAATCCCACCCACTCCTTGTTCCTTTTCCTCTTCTTTCCTTATTTCCTTGTGTATCCATGCCTTTCCACCCGTATCCTTTCTGTCCACTCCTAAATACCACTCCTATCCACTGTCCGCGATGTCTAGCCCGGCGTGTCTCCGTGTGTGGCGGGGATGTGTGCACTCTTGCTCGTCTTGAGTGTGGACATCTCGGTCGCGTGTGGCGCGCGGCTGGGCTGGACAGCGCGGACCGAGCCGCTTCCTTTTCCAACTCATAACCTCCCAGTTACCCACCTTTTCCCAGTGTCATGGGCGTCCCCGCACGTGCCTATGATTCCTGGATGGTCTGGGTGTACCTGGGCCTCCGGCTCGTGTGGCTGACGATTGGATCCCACTAATCGCCGGCCCTGCGAGTCGGGGGCTCGCTTCTCTCGGACCAGCCGGGAATCAGTTGTGACGAGCAGGTGGTAGTCGCCTGCTCCGATGAGGCCGTGTGGGGGCGCCTGTCTTTTTAAGGTGAGCTGCGCACCGACCCGTACCCCGGGATGAAGGAGTCCTGGTAGCTGAGCTGAGGTATGCGCTGTTTGGTTCGTGTGCCTCTAGCAACACTCTACTTTGGTCTGGATTTCCGCAAGGGCGGGGAACTCTTGAGGGCATCGACAAGAGTAGCAGCATTGTAAAAGTCTGTCGACCTTTGGTGGGGCTCGGCTGTCCCTCCCTCCCTTGGTGAGGTCCCGACTTCACCCGGGGAGGGAGGGATGTCCGTGCCCCGCCCGGGGTTGTCTAGGCTAGGTGCAAGGGGGGACCGTCGTCGGGGCAGGGGGGGTTGGTGAGTCTCTCTCCCCCTCTGTAACGGCGGCGTTGCCCCTCGTATAGCCAGCCCGTGCGTCGTTTCGCCCTGTAGCACCCTCGTTGGAAGGGGGGCGCACGTGGCTGGCTGAACTTAACGATCTTCTTATGGATACCTTAAACCACGCAAACCTCCCTCCCCCGACGCCACTGCTTGTGCCGGGCCAGCCTAGTTCTGGTCCCTCCCGGTCCGGGATAAGTATTGCCCCATCTAAACCCCGAGTCTTAATGATGCGGGGAATTGAAACAGACCTTGGGAAACTCTCACCATTTCAGAGAAAGCAGGCCTGCGACCGTCTCGGGAAGATTGTCCGCTGTGACCGCCTGAAGGACGGTGTTCTTGAGGTTGAGTTTTTGGATGCCGGAGAAGCAGAGCGAGCATTGGCCGTAAATGAGATCTCTTTCTACAAGCGCGAGAACGGAAAGAAACAAGTCACAACCGTAAAAGTATCATGTACACCGCACCGAACTAAGATCGATCGATCCCCTCAGGGGACCGATCTTCACTTGCCGGATTCGTCCGGCAAGTAAAGATTGGAGCAACGGGGAGTGACGCGCCCGGGGCCCCAGTCAGCCCTGGGGAGCACGTCGTCTCATCGCCGCGGACACATCATTTCTGGCCCTCCGGCGGCCGCCGCCTCTTCTGACCTCGGTCGGTTAGAGTCGGCGTCTGTCGTCGGCGGCCCTGGTGTCATCATTAGTGGAGTTTAGGGGCGCGTCGACAGCGACGGTCATTTTGCGCCCATATCTATGTCCTTGTTCTTAGTTTAAAAGCAAGCGGCATCGGGGAGCAGCGTCGGCAACGTCATCTAAAACACCAAAAATGGTATGTAAAACATCGGCTTAGCCCCTGCATATACACACCGGTAGGTCGAAAGTGAGTGAAATTATGCGCGAACAGAGATACAAACATTTGTCAGAAGTAAAACGTAGAGATACGGAACATAAAACACGAACATAGGTTCCCTAAATCATTTCGGCACTAGGTGTCTACTGCTCACACGGTGTGACCACCTGGAGAGTATATGACGTTAAAATTCACACTGTTCAAGAATAAGACGATGTCGCAGATATCTACCGATCGAGATTCTCCACAGAGCGCCTCCATAGTGGGGGCACCGGACAGATAACGAGCTCTTTCGATCTCGTAATAGCGACATTCAATCAGCACATGCCTGGTCGTCAGTCGGTCACCGCAACGTTGACACGTCGGCGGGCCGTCACCGCCAAGGTGGTGTGAGTGTGTGGCGTGCGTATGACCAATGCGCAGCCTGGTCAGAATCACCTCGTCCCTCCTACAGCCAGCACCTGCCGACTGCCATATCCCTATTTTGGGTTTCAGCGCCCGCAACTTGGAGCCTTTCGGGTCTTCGTCCCAGGTGCGCTGCCATATTTGGTTAACATGATCACCGATATTTTGGTAAAAATCCGAGAACGGCACACCTAAGCCAGTCGGTACGACACCCTGGGATGCCGCTTTTGCACACCTGTCAGCACGTTCATTTCCAGGTATCCCCACATGGCTAGGCACCCAAGCAATTGTGACGATTTTCCCATGGCAGTGTGCTCTGTAGAGTCTGAGTCTAATAAGTTCTAAAACATATGAAGATGTTGGGTGAGTTTCGAACGCACTCAGCGCTTGTAGCGATGAAAGCGAATCTGAGAAGATTACGTGGCGGCGTGTTTTAGAACGTAAAATGTAGTCCATGCAACGAAATAAAGCGTACAGTTCGGCAGTAAAAACCGATGCACTCCCAGGTAATGTGAATGACCTTTCCACATTCTCGGTTACGAACGCGCATCCAGTGCCATTTCCACTCCTGGAGCCATCTGTGTAGAGTACGCTATGCTCCGGGTATGTGCTGTGGAGATGGTCCCGGAAAACCTGTTGAACTGCTTGAGGCGGTAAACCTTTCGTAATAGCGAGCAAGGTTGTGTCAATTTTGACCTCCGGTAGCACCCATGGCTCTACCGACGGGACATGGTAGGTCTCAATCTGGCCAAGGTCGATGCCAGCTTCATTTAGCCACTCACACACCCTAAGCCCAGGGAGCCGTGCCGAAGCTGGGATGGCGCTGGCGCGGCGCTGCGGCACTTCCGAAAAAAGGTTCGGATAGGCTGGGTGGTTTGGAAACTGTTTGATCTTTAAGGCATATTTCATTGATGATAGACGTCGGCGTAGCGCAAGGGGCATCTCGTTTGCATCAACCAGCAGGCTACAAATCGGTGACGTGCGAAAGGCACCCGTTATGATCCTGAGAGCATGGCGGCCCTGGTGATGAGGTCCGCGGAGATGCTGATGACTGCCCTACGGGCCCTTTGTTACCTGGTCGGTAACCGTATTGGATCGGGTCAGCTCTGTCCTGCACCTCCCAGTATGTAGCTCCTGTTTGTTTTTGTGCTCTTATTTTGTTGCTTATTTTTAGTTCCTGTCCTCTTTTTATGCTTAAGTTGTTGGCTCCACAGTTACCTGCCTTCTTCGGCATTTTACGGGTGTAAAGCGCCCACTCGAGGCCTATCTCGAGCCCAGGCGACGAGGTTGACGGGATCCTGGGGGGTTGAGGTTCCCCTCGGGCGGGTCAGCCCCGAGGGTTCCAACACGCCCCCTTTGGCCCTGATATCTCGATCTAACCTGGGGTAGGCCGTCCGATTGCCCCCGCGGGCGGCTTAGCAATGCGGCAGTGTGAACGTGCACTGTCGCTCGGTCCATCTGTGACCGGGGGACTACGTTCTGGGGGTGTAGCGTGGCGCCCAGGCGCTGCGATGCGCTCCCGGAGCGTAGCCCCGCCGGTCCTCTGGGCTGAGGGGGAAGGGGGGTGGGCGGCGCCCGACCAGAGTAGGATTATTTAGTGAGCTTGCTCTGCCAGCTCTGTGAGGGCGTCGCCGGCCTCCCTACAGTCATCGGATTCCATCATCTTTGGGGATATTAGGATGACGGAGATCAAGCTTTCTACTATGGATAACCCAAGACAGAACCCCACTCCCCCTGAACCTAGCTCAGGGCAGCCCAGCGCTGGGAATGCCCACTCCCATGAAGGTGTTGGGATGGAAGTCGAACGCCGCAACATTAGACCTTCCTGCCCTCGTGTGCTGATGGTGCGTGGAATGGACGGTGCGTTGGCCCAGCTTTCCCCTTTTCAGTGTAAGGAGGCCTGTGACAAGTTGGGAAAGATTACACGATGCGACCGCTTGAGGGACGGCGTGATGGAGTTGGAATTCGCTAACCCAACCGAAGCTGAGCGAGCACTTAGCGTGAAGGAACTTGAATTTACAAAGAGGGATGGACTGAGCAAAAGAACTGTAAAGGTGAAAGTAGAAATAGAACCACATCGAACAAAAAATTTTGTAAAGGGAGTGATACGATGCTGGGACCTGAAAGAGGTACATGAGGATGACATTGTCGATGGACTAGCCGAATATGGAGTTGTCGATGCGAGAAAGATGCGTAGGAAAATTGGAAACACCATGATAAACACAAACACAATCATACTTACCTTCGATCAGATAGATCTCCCTGAGTACATCAATGTCGGGTACTTGAAGGTGCCCGTGAGGGCCTACATACCGAACCCCATGCGTTGCTACAATTGTAATAGATTTTGTCACACGTCAACAACCTGTAGGAACAAGCGTCTCTGCGGGCACTGTGGCTCAGAGAACCATGCGTCAGCTGACTGTGCAGCTGAAACTGAGCGCTGCTCAAACTGTGACGGTCCCCACTCCGTGTTCAATAAGGACTGTCCCACGCTCATTAAGGAGAAAGAGATCCTGACCTTGATGGTACAGAAACGCATCTCCTTTCGGGATGCTCGAGTGGAGTATGAGACCACTCACCCAAAGAAATCCTTCGCCCTAGCGGCGTCCTTGGCGACGCCTACATCCCCGCGGATGACCCCGGAGGAGGTCATCCGCTCCCTGACCGTGGCGGACTTTGTCCGCATGGCAGGGAGGATGGGGCTGGTCTTTAGGGACCGGCCCGTCACCTCGGCTCCCCAACCGAAGGTGACACCTCCTCCGGGGCCCCCTTCCGTGACGGCGCCGGCGCCCCCGGCCCCGTCGGAGCCCTCCCCGCCTGTACCCCTGCCGCCTGCGACCTCCGCCGGTGGTGTGGTGCCCGGGGGTGGAGCTTCCCCCTCCTCTGAATCGGGTACTCCCGTGCGGGTGGGTGGCGCGGAGGGTGCGTGGGGCTCTGCCCCTCTTCCTCTGACGTCTGAGGGGGTGGGGGACTGGACCGTTGTGGGGCCCAAGAGGAAGCACCCCCCAGCACAGCGGCGCCATGAGCGGTCACCTGTTGAACCTCCAGATAAACCCGCGTCTAAGACCACACATCTGTCCCAAAGTACTCAACAGGTTCCTGCCTCATCGTCCATAAACACAGTGGCCAACCCAAACACATCTGTGTTATCAGCCTCGGTGGTGGAAGTTCGGAAGAACTTTGAGACTGCAGCGCGAGGAAGGTCACCGGTGAAGCGCCCTGCTGGGAGCCCTCCCGAGGTGTCCCGGCAAACCGCTCGTGCCCGTGGAAGTTCGGCGGAAGGCGGTAGAGGCCGTGGTCCCATTCGGAACCGCCTCGGTGCGAGATCATCAAAGAGTCCATATGGGGGCTCTGGTCTCCCTTGGAAGGGTTAGGCTAAGTCCCTTCTTTTACTCACTAAGCCCGTTTCCCTTTATTTAAATGACTATTGTTCAGTGGAACTGCCGTGGTATTCGCGCGAATCTTTCTGACCTGCAACACATTATATCACAGTATAACCCTAGTGTGCTTTGCCTTCAAGAGACAAAACTGTCGCCTGGAAGCCTTTTTAACCTGCGACAGTTCCAGACGTTCAGAAAGGACGTTTTCAGTAGCACCATTGCCTACGGTGGTGTTATGGTGGCAGTTCACCACTGCACCCCGTGCTTCCCTGTTCGCTTGAACACGGTTCTGCAGGCAGTGGCCGCCCGGGTAGATTTAGGATTTGTGAAAATCACAGTTTGTTCTATTTACCTCCCTCCTGGTGGCAACATTGATCTGCATAGTCTTAATGCTCTTGTTGACCAACTGCCAACCCCTTTTGTTCTATTGGGCGACTTTAATGCTCACAACCCATCATGGGGAGCGTCCTCGGACCGCTCGTGTCCCCGAGGCCGAACAGTGGAACGTTTCCTCCATCTCAACTCTCTCTGCCTGCTGAACACTGGTCGTCCCACTCACTTTACCCTGCCTTCTGGATCGCTCTCGGCTATAGACCTCTCTGTCTGCTCACCTTCACTCTTTACCCAGCTCAGCTGGTGCACCCTTGAAGACCTCCATGGGAGTGACCACTTTCCAATAAACATCCGTTCAGCCCGGTCGGCTGCACCGCTGGTTCTGCCATCCCGGTGGAACCTCCGAAGGGCTGACTGGGAGGGCTTCCGGGGCGCATGTGGCCCCTTGGATGTAAGTGCTGAGGGTTCGGCAACGGCAGCAGTAAAGCATTTTAATGACATGATTCTTTCAGCAGCCAAACGTTTTATCCCAATGACTTCCGGCAAACCCAAACGAACTCCTGTCCCCTGGTGGAACCACGAATGCCGACAAGCGATTTTAGAAAGGAAACGGGCTTACAGAGTACTTAAAAGACACACAACGACGCCTAACATAATAACGTTTAGGCGCGCGAGAGCGTTGGCGCGACGTATAGTTGTTAACTCTAAAAGGAGATGGTGGGTGGCATATGTCAATACAATCAACCGTTTTACTCCATCTACACAGGTCTGGTCTCGTATTCAAAGTATACAAGGAAAGCATCGATCAACACCTGCCACAGTATTAGAGGAAAACGGCGTCAAAATTAGCAATCCACAGGCAGTGGCTGACCGTATGGCTGCAGCATTCGAGGCAAGATGTAGCAGGGAGTCCCAGGATCTCGAGTTTGTTCGCTTTCGGGAGCGAGAAGAGAGAACACCGATTAATTTTGGTAACGACAGTTCGGCTGCATACAACATTCCTTTTTCAATGCGTGAACTCCGGGCTGCACTAAACAATACAAAAAACGTATCTCCGGGACCTGACACAATTACCTACGAGATGTTGCGGCACGCCCCTGACTGCTCTCTTGTATCACTGCTTGACATATTTAACTATATATGGACGCAGGATGACTTCCCAGACCAGTGGCGCAAGGCCACCATAATACCAATCCTCAAGCCAGGAAAGCCAGGAGTGTCTCCTGATGACTTTCGCCCGATATCTCTCACCTCCTGTGTGTGTAAGCTGCTTGAAAGAATGGTTAATACTAGGCTCATGTGGTTCTTGGAGACCAATCAACTGCTTTCGAACGTCCAGTGTGGTTTTCGCCGAGGCAGAAGTACTGTCGACCATCTTCTTTCTCTCGATGCTGATATCCGTAAAGGCTTCTCTGAAAGACAACACACAATAGCTATTTTCTACGACGTAAAGCAGGCCTATGATTCGGTATGGAGGCATGGCATCCTGAAAAAGGTGTTCGGATTGGGCATACGGGGTCATATGGGCTGGTTTCTCTCAAATTTCTTGCGAAGCCGTCGGTTTAGATTCAGGATAGGTAGCGTGCAGTCAGAGGAGCGAGCGCAGGGAAGCGGAACGGCCCAAGGTAGCGTAATCTCTGTGACCATGTTCGCTATCGCAATCAACGACATATCACATAACCTACCACGTAATATCAACACAGCTCTATTCGTAGACGATTTCAGCATGTGGGTAACGGCGTCGTCCACAGCCGCTGCAGAAAGGCAGCTACAGCTCGGACTCACAAAGTTGCAGCGGTGGAGCTCCAAAAATGGTCTACAATTCTCAACGACAAAAACGAAATGTATACATTTTTGCCGCAGACGCAGTCCGTGTGATGATCCCACATTAACTATGTATGGAGAAAGAATCCAGGTAGTCGCACATGCACGGTTCCTGGGCCTGATTTTTTACTCTAAGTTGACTTATATAAACCACTTTAAGGTTGTAAGGGAAAGGTGCTTCAAGGATCTGAACATTCTGAAGGTTATAACTAAGTTAAAGTATGGTGCAGACAGAAAAACACTTTTGATGTTGTACCGATCGCTAATCCGATCAAAAATTGAATATGGCTGCATGGTATACGATTCAGCCACGGAGACAGCAAAATCTATGCTAAATACCATACATCACCATGCCATTCGAATTATCATCGGTGCATTCCGCACATCGCCTACCGCCAGCATACTCGTCGAGGCAAACGAGATGCCGTTAGACTTGCGACGTCGTGTCCTTGCGATGAAATACGCTCTAAAAATAAAACAGTCTCCAAACCATCCAACATACAGTAAGCTATTCTCTGATGACATCAGACACTCGGAAGAAAATCTATCCCGAAACAGACACCCTGGTCTCAGAATTGGAGCGTGGCTGAGGGAAGCAGGAGTTGACTGTGAACAGGTTGAGACTTTCCAGAATCCCTTATTAGAACCATGGACTCTCCCAGAGCCTCAGGTGGACACCAGTTTGCTTGTTAAGACCAAGAATCGCCGCCTGTTGCGGTCCGGCAGATTTTCTGGGAACACGTAAATGACATGTATTCAGGTTTTGAGATATATTATACAGACGGATCTAAGACGGAGAGCGGTGTCGGATGTGCGTATGTAAGTGATGGAATTGAACAACGTTATACACTCCCTGTGACAGCATCAGTTTTTACTGCTGGTCTTCCGAGTTTTAGACCAGGTGTTACGGTCGAGGAGACGCAAATACGTTGTATTTACTGACTCACTGTCGTCTTTGCAAGCACTAACATCATTTGATTTTCACCCCTCATCGTCATATATTCTGGAACTTATTCGGAATAAGATGCACAGAGCACACTGCCAACAAAAACAATTAACACTGGCATGGGTGCCCAGCCACGTGGGAGTGCCTGGCAATGAGCAATGTGACACTGCGGCGAAGGATGCGTCACGGGGTATCGTGCCGTCAGGAATAAAAGTGCCTTACTCTGACTGTTTCCCTGCCATCAGGCAGTATGCATTCGAGTCTTGGCAACGGAGATGGGACAATGATCCCAAGGGCTCCAAATTGCGCCTTATGAAGCCCAGAATCGGCGCGTGGTCATCGGCCAATGCCAGGTGCAGAACGGACGAGGTTGTTTTAGCCAGATTGCGTATAGGACACACACACTCCACTCACTCGTTCCTTCTGAGAGGAGGGGAGCCACCGGAGTGCCCGCGATGTGGGGAACACCTCTCTGTTAAGCATGTTCTCACTGACTGCCGGGACTTTGAGATTGAGAGGAGGGCTCATTTCCCCGCAGATTTTTCACTCGGGTCCCTTATTGGTGAGTCGCCGTCAGACGATGTGGCAACAATATCGGCTTTTCTAAAGAGTATCGCATTCAATGTCATTTTTTCACCCTCGTAGTTTTTTTCTCACTTCATTTATGTAGCAGACACACACAAATGGTAACACCACAGGGTTAGTACTTTTTACGTATAAACCTCCTTTTTATTAGCACCTGACCTGTTGCAGCCCTCACAGTACTTCATTTAATGTTATGGGCGCCATATGACCCAGCTGTCGGTGCGCCCAAAAACCCCAACAATGATGATGATGCACCGAACTAAAAACTTTTCGAAAGGAGTGATCCGTTGCTTTGAACTCAGGGGAGTAGACGATGATGACATTGTAGATGGACTGTCCAGCTGCGGTGTTGTAGAGGCACGTAGAATCAAGAACAAGAGAGGATCGGAAGTATTAGATAGCGACACAATCATCTTAACATTCGACAGCACTGATGTTCCGGAGACCGTATACGTAGGTTACACTAGAATCGCAGTCAGGCCATTCATTCCATCACCCATGAGATGTTTCCGATGTCACCGGTATGGTCACACATCATCATCCTGCAGAGGCGCTCAGATCTGTGGGCGATGCGGCTCCAAAGAGCACACGGGAGAGGGCTGTACCGCCGAAAAGTACTGTGTTAACTGCGGAGAGGGGCAGAGCCCACACGCAGCTTATGATCGCAGCTGTCCTGTTCTCGAGAGAGAAAAGGAGATCATGGCCATCAAGGTCAAGAAACGAATGACTTTCCGAGAGGCTCGTAATACCTATGAGGCCACACACCCACAGAAATCTTACTCACAGGCTGCTTCAGATGGTGTTCGTAGCCGTCCGCGGATGACCCCGGAGGAGGTCATCCGCTCCCTGACCATGGCGGACTTTATCCGCCTGGCAGGGAGGATGGGGCTGGTCATCTCTGGCCGGCCCGCCGCCCCGGCTCCTGGGCCCGTGGCGGCACCTCCTCCACAGCCCCCTTCAGTGGGGGTTGGGTCGCGGGAGCGAGACGTTCCTTCTGCTCCCATCTCCCCGCCCAGCAGGTGCCTAACCTGCTGGGGATGGGGAACGGGGGAAAGGCCCCGACCCTGATCACCAGCCAGTTGCTCCCTCTGGTGAGTCGGAGCCGGCACCTGGTGCCCCTCCCGAACCCGAACCCCTCTCCGATGTTGAGGGGTGGACAGTTGTGGGACGAGGGGGCAAACACTCTCCCACGGGGAGGCGCCGCCCTCCCTCCCCTATTGTACCTCCTACGGGTGATACTCTTGCAGCATCCCCGACCACACCAGCCTCGCAGCCACCAAACCCGACACCATCAGTGGCGGCTGTGCGTAGAAACTTCGAGCCGGTAGCGCGGGGGCGATCGCCCACTAAGCGCCCGGCAACTGGTACCCCTCCGGATCAGCCCCAGACATCCAGAGCACGTGGATCCTCCCTGGAGACTTCCAGAGGAGGTACAATCACTCCAAAAATACGTTGGGCCCACCCCTGGAACGGGGAAAAGGGGCCAAGGGGTGACTATCACCCACTGGAGGTAGGCTTCTTAAACCTTTTCACTAACCGGAAAAGACCGCTTCCATAAATAATACACAATGAACGCGAACACAATAATGCAATGGAATTGCCGAGGCCTCCGTGCAAATTTCTCCGATTTTGAATATATTCTTTTGGAATATAAACCAGCAATAATATGTTTACAAGAAACGAAACTCTCCCCTAACTCAAATATAAATATCAAGCACTATAAAACATTCAGAAAAGAAGTTTTCAGTACAACAATTGCATACGGAGGAGTACTGGTGGCGGTCCACCACTCCGCCCCCTGTTATAATATTGCATTAAACACCTCATTACAAACAGTCGCTGCCCGGGTCGATCTGGGCCGAATAAAACTAACAGTATGTTCCATATACCTACCACCAGGTGGCATTATTGACATATCCTCTCTCAATCATGTTTTTGATCAGCTTCCCACACCTGCCGTTCTATTGGGCGACTTTAACGCTCATAATGTCGCGTGGGGGAGCTACCGACCGCACGTGTCCCCGAGGCCGCACCCTCGAGCGCTTTCTCCATCTAAACTCTCTCTGTCTTCTAAATTCAGGCAGAGCCACCCATATAACCCTACCCTCTGACACCCTCTCCTCCATTGACCTCTCCATCTGTTCTCCCTCTCTCCTCACCCAGTTCCAGTGGAGTGTTCTTGATGAGCCCTACGGTAGCGACCATTTCCCTATCCTCATCCATTCGACCTTGCCAGGTGCGCCGCCATCAACGACTCCCAGATGGAACCACAAGCGTGCAGACTGGGTGGGATTTGGGGCTGCGTGCGGTACTGTGGCTCCTCCCCGGAGGCCTCGGCTACTGAAGTCATTGAACAATTCAACAAAATGATTATAACAGCCGCAAAATGTTCTATACCAATTACGAGAGGGCAGCCGAAACACACCCCAGTGCCTTGGTGGTCGCTGGAATGTAAAGCTGCAATCCTAAAACGGAAGCGGTTTTTCCGGATTTTTAACAAACACACCACGAATACAAATCTCATCAGGGGGGTAGGGGGGTCAGCGTAGCGGCTTCCATTCAGCCGACCCGGGTTCAAGGCCCGGCGGCTCCCTAACAAGGAGCAAGCTGGCTCCCAGAAACCCTTCCAACAGGAAAGAGTTGGCGACGCCATATGACCCGGCAGTTGGTGCGTCGATAAGCCCCAAAATTATATTATATCTCATCAGTTACATGCGGGCGAGAGCGTTGGCTCGGCGCACTGTCCTCAACTCGAAAAGAAGGTGGTGGGTAAATTATGTAAACACAGTAAACCGTTTCACACCATCTACACAGGTCTGGAGCCGCGTCCGGGGTATCCAGGGCAAGCGGCGATCTACACCTACACCAGTCCTCATTTTGAACGGAGAAAAAATCACTGACCCAAGGAACGTAGCTGACCTTATGGCAAAAACCTTCCGAGACCGTTGTAGCAACACCTCTCAAAGCCCCCATTTCTTAAGATACCGACAAATTCAAGAGCGCTGGCCAATAAATTTCGGGAACGACAA
The DNA here is from genome assembly GCA_034440635.1 of Lepas anatifera. Classification (NCBI taxonomy): domain Eukaryota; kingdom Metazoa; phylum Arthropoda; class Thecostraca; family Lepadidae; genus Lepas; species Lepas anatifera. The sequence goes on along the minus strand of JAOTON010000830.1, from coordinate 70,946 downwards.
TTCAGCGTCATACAATTTAGTTTTCTCCATGGAGGAGATGGAAGCGGCATTAAAAAATCTCAAGCATGTGGCGCCTGGCAGTGATCGAATTACCAATCAAATGATACTACATCTTCCTGCGCAATCACTTTCATCATTGCTCGATATTTTCAATAGCATGTGGGAAAACAACGACTTTCCGGAACAGTGGCGGGAATCGATTGTTATCCCTATCCAGAAGCCGGGGAAGCCAGGAGATTCGCCCGAGGACTTCCGGCCTGTTTCACTGACATCAAGTGTTTCCAAATTATTTGAGAGAATGATTAGTGTGCGGCTTATGTGGTTTCTGGAAAGTAATGGTCTCTTGTCCAACGTGCAGTGCGGCTTCCGCCAGGGAAGAAGCACCCTCGACCACCTCATTAGACTCGATGCGGCAGTTAGGGAGGGACTAGCTAACAAACAGCACACAATCGCGGTTTTCTTTGACGTGGAGCGAGCTTATGATCGGACTTGGAGGTACGGAATCTTGAAAAAACTTTTGAAATGGGAGTGCGAGGTCATCTGGGCTGGTTTATTCTTAACTTTTTGAAGAACAGGCGTTTCAGATTTCGGGTTGGATCATTTATGTCAGAGCAGCACATGCAGGAGAATGGCACCACACAAGGCAGCGTTTTGTCCGTAGCATTGTTTGCTGTGATGATTAATGATATAGGGGACACTCTGTCGCCAAATGTCTCTCGCGCTATTTTCGTAGACGACTTTTCCATATGGGTCACCACGTCTTCCACCTCTACAGCACAGAGACAGCTGCAGCTGTGCCTCGATCAACTGCAGCGGTGGAGCGAGAGGAATGGTCTATCCTTTTCGACGGCTAAAACAAAGTGCATGCATTTCTGTACCCGGCGGAGAGTCTGTGAGGATCCCGTTTTAAAGATTGGAGGGCAGCAGATAGAAGTAGTAAACCAGACACGCTTTCTCGGTTTGGTTCTTGACCGCCGGCTGACATACCTTCCGCACCTCAGGGAACTAAGGGAGAGATGCTTTAGCTGTCTCAATATTCTCAAGGTTTTAACTCGCATGACGTATGGCTCCGATAGGAAAACACTGTTGACACTGTATAGATCCCTAATTAGATCAAAGCTAGAGTATGCGAGTGTGGTATATGACGCTGCGACAGAAGCATCAAAGCGAATGCTGGATATGATCCAAAATCAGGCCCTGAGAATTATAAGTGGTGCATTCCGCACTTCACCCGTCTCAAGTATGCTCACAGAAATGCACGAAATGCCGCTGGATTTACGCCGCAGGTACGTATCAATGCGATATGCATTAAAACTCAAACAGAATCCAGAACATCCTGCTTACGACACTTTCTTTAACAACGCTAACCTGAGGCAAATAGATAATGGCTCTCGTGCATCCACTCGACACCCCGGAATTGAGAGTCCGTGCGTGGCTTCGGGAGGCTGGTGTTGATCCTGAGGGCGTCGAGTCGATGCAGCTGCCTGCTGCTGAGCCATGGCGGACTTCCAGGGTCTTTATAGACACGCGGCTCCTGGGGCTGACCAGGGGCCTGATGCCAGAGGCAGTTCGACAAAGTTTTCTGGAATACTGCTCGGATACGTACCCAAATCACACATTATTTTTACGGATGGATCGAAGAGTGTTGATGGAACTGGATGCGCATTCGTCAGTGCTGATGTTGAAAGCTGTTTCACTCTGCCACCGATGGCCTCAGTTTTTACAGCGGAGTTATATGCGATATTTCGATGTATGGACCAGGTTTTACGTTTGAGAACGAACCGATGCGTAATTGTTAGTGACTCACTGTCATCTCACTTCAAGCCTCTAACCATGGCCCATCGAGCTCATACCTTTTACCCCTTATTAGAAAGAAGATACATAAAGCTATGAGCCGGGGAAAGCATGTAACGCTTGTGTGGGTGCCGAGCCACTGTGGGATTTCTGGTAACGAGAGGGCGGACGGTGCAGCCAAAGACGCGGCGAGAGGAGAGCCCCCACGGGGAATTAAAGTCCCCTTTTTGACTTGTTTCCATACGTTAGGAATCACCTGACCGAGGTTTGGCAGCGTCGATGGGACGGCGATCCCAAGGGCAGGAAGCTCAGAGAACTTAAACCCCGGCTGGGACTGTGGTCGTCTAGCAACGCGTGCTGCAGAAGGGAAGAAGTGATACTTTGTAGACTGCGCATTGGGCACACCCACTCTACACACTCTTACCTTTTAGCCAGTCACGTCCCACCAGAGTGCCCGCGTTGTGGTGAAAGACTAACAGTTAAACATGTGCTAATAGAATGCCGGGACTTTGAGATCGAGAGAGCCCGCTGTCTACCGAGATTTCCCACGCTAGACTGTCTCTTAGGAGAACAACCCTCTGTTGATATCAGCAACATAATGCGCTATCTGAAAAGCATCGGGTTTAATACCATCTACTCGCCTTCGTAATTGTTTAGGTTTTGTATGACTTGACCTGCTTGAAATTGCTAGGGCTGACCCCTTTTATAATGTTCTTCATCCACCTTTTATTCTACAGAACATCTTTCTATTCTAGTTTTGGTTGGACGACTGCTAGCACTGTCGTAGTCTGATATGAACCACGCTGTAAGTCTGTGTACCTTTTAGTTTTTTTAACCCCTCCTTTGTTATGGGCGCAAAATGACCTTAGTAGTCGGCGCGCCCCTAAACACCAATAATGATGATGATAGCTACTGTGAGGATGCTTTATGACCACACAGGTTAGCGCATCTCTAAGTCTGAATAATCAATCAAATCAATCAACTGGGTGCTGTGTGGTCCCCGGGGTCTCGTTCTTCGTGCATATATGTCTCTTTTCGTGATTGTGATGTTTCTTATTTACATTCTGCAGTGTTGCATGTTCGAGACCACCAGAAGGTAGGATTTGGTACCCTGGCCTTAGCTTAAACTTACCTTAATCCCACTACCTCTCCGTCTCTATACAGGCTGAGCATTTAGTTGAATTTCCAAAATTACTATTGTAACCGTGATTTGTCCCCGCTGGTGGGCAGGTATACCAGAGGGGAGATCGTCATCAACGCGTCGAAGCGTCAGAAGTCGACGGGCGTGGAGCTGCGCCTGCCGTCGATGACGGCGCTCACCAGCAAGGGCTCGTCGCAGCAGTTCTTCCTGCGCATCCTCAAGGTGGTGATTCAGCTGCGGAACAGCGTGCTGAGCGCCGCCAAGCCGGCGGCGGGCACGGCGGCGACCGAGGACGCGCCGCCGCGGGCCGCCGCCGACGCCGAGTCGACAGAGGCGGTGGCCGACACAGCCAGCGAGAGTCACAGCGAGCGGGCGGCGGCGGCGGCGCAGGCGGCCGGCGCTGACGCTGCCTCTGACGGTGCCGCCAGCGAGGCCAGCCCCAACGCCATGGAGGTGGACAACGGTTAGTGGTAGGGACAGCGCTGATGGGGTCTGAGGCGGTCGGTGATGCCCTTGGCATGGCCAGAAAATGACCGCCTGTGTCTATACTATGGAGTTTTTTTGTCGCTAATCGAGATTGACTGATGATACTGTAGTGGGCGCTGATGTTTTGTAGTGTTTAGCGGGATGTATTAATGGAACGTTGATGCTTTCAGGTTGATTTTATGCGCTCTAATGTGCCTCGAACATGAATGTAGTTTCATCTGAAAAACTATCCTCTGTTTTACATATCTCTGAACAGTGACAGAATAGTCGTCATTGTGCCATGGGCTCGGCGGCGCCTGTCTGACGTGGCGTTTCTACCGTGTCCGTGTGCACAGGTGCGGTGGCGGCGGCAGTCTCGGAGGACGCCGACGCCGAGCCGGAGGAGTTGGTGCCCCAGCCGTCGCTGCCGCCGCTCAGTCGGCTGCTGGACCTGCCGCAGCTGTGGGACACGCTGAGTCAGTGTCTGCGCGCACTGGAGCATACGCCCGACCAGCACGCCGTGCTGATCCTGCAGCCGGCGGTCGAGGCGTTCTTCCTGGTGCACGCCTCTGCCGACGAACACACCAAGCGGCAGCCCCAGAGCCGGCAGGAACAGCTGGCGCACATCGCTGACTCACAGCCGCTGTCGCCGCTGCCGTCCAGCTCGTCCGAGCTGCAGGCGACGGCCAAGCGCGACGAGGATGACGACACGCGCAAGTTCCTGCAGTTCGCCGAGCAGCACCGCACGGTGCTGAACCAGATCCTACGCCAGAGCGCCACCCATCTGTCGGACGGGCCCTTCTCGGTGCTCGTCAACCACACGCGCGTGCTCGACTTCGACATCAAGCGGCGCTTCTTCCGGACGGAGCTGGAGCGGCTGGACGAGGGCCTGCGCCGCGAGGACCTGGCCGTGCACGTGCGGCGCGCGCACGTGTTCGAGGACTCTTACCGCGAGCTGCACCGGCGCACGCCGGAGGAGTGGAAGAACCGGTTCTATATCGTGTTCGAGGGCGAGGAGGGCCAGGACGCGGGCGGCCTGCTGCGGGAGTGGTACATCATCATCTCGCGGGACATCTTCAACCCGATGTACGCGCTGTTCTGCACGTCGCCCGGCGACCGCGTGACGTACATGATACACCATATGTCTCACTGCAACTCCAACCATCTCAGCTACTTCAAGTTCGTCGGCAGGGTGATCGCCAAGGCCATCTACGACAACAAGCTGCTCGACTGCTACTTCACGCGCTCCTTCTACAAGCACATCCTCGGAATCTCCGTCAAGTACACCGACATGGAGGCGGAGGACTATGAGTTCTACAAGGGTGAGTGAGGGATGGTTGCGGTATGATGTTGTATCCGTAACTGAACGGGAATCATGCGACTTGGTTTTCTTCTTGATTTCAATTTGGCATGGTACTGTTCGAAGGATTTGAGTTTTGTATGATTTGCATGTTCTTGAAACTTTTGTTTCATGTGGGCTGGCCAATAGGTCATTTAAAACGTTTCCATTATACACTGCTAGATATTTGCTGTCGTCACCTGAAGTTGAGGACTCGTCCTTTCTGCATCGCGCGCTTTCTTGAAAGTCGATCTGCCATTAAAAAGCCAGGCCAGCTGGAGCGTCGTTCACCGTAGTCGCCTTGATCCAGCTGCCCCGGGGCTGAGCTCTCTCTGGCTGTGACCGCCAGGTCTGGTGTACCTGATCGAGAACGACATATCCGAGCTGGGCTACGACCTGACCTTCAGCACTGACGTGCAAGAGTTCGGCGTCAACGAGGTGCGCGACCTCAAGCCGCGCGGCCGCTACATCAAGGTGACCGAGGAGAACAAGATGGAGTACGTCCGGCTGGTCTGTCAGATGAAGATGACGGGCGCCATCCAGAAGCAGCTGAAGGCGTTCCTGGAGGGCTTCTACGACATCATCCCCAAGCACCTGATCTCGGTGTTCAACGAGCAGGAGCTGGAGCTGCTGGTCTCCGGCCTTCCCACCATCGACCTGGATGACCTGAAGGCCAACACCGAGTACCACAAGTACCAGCCCACTTCGCTGCAGGTACGGGACCGCTGACATTGGGAACGGTAGCGAGTGGTACAGCGGTTGAATAGGTTGATAGAACAGCGCCAAAGAGTCCCTGGATAGCTATATCAAAACAAATGGTGTTATTTTATTCCAAGGTCGTTTGTTCCTACTTGATTTGGTATTGCTTGAGCAAACCAAGATTGGAACCTCATGGTCCCATTCAGAATTGAGCAGAATAAGAATAAACATGCGGTAAATAGGATGAACTGAATGGTTATGACTTCGGCTCCGCAGTACTGGGTTTATAAGCCTGCGGTTCTGGCCGAGCCACCGTCGACACCTTGTCCCTTGTTGACACCCTCCCCATCCCCTGTGTTCAGATTCAGTGGTTCTGGCTGGCGCTGCGCTCCTTCGCCAATGAGGACCGCGCCAAGTTCATCCAGTTCGTGACGGGCACCTCACGAGTGCCCCTGCAGGGCTTCGCCGAGCTGCAGGGCATGAACGGTGCGCAGAAGTTCCAGATTCACCGAGACGACCGGTCGACCGACCGTCTGCCCTCGGCCCACACCTGGTCAGTCCGCTGGGCGGGGTGGGGGCGCCGCAGCCCACCTTTGACGCGATGTCGCTGCTGTTCATAGTATTTCTAGAAAGCTCCGAGCAGATTGTTTTTTTGGCTCCGGCTTCCCGACGCTTGATATGAGAGTAGGTAATGACGTGGACGCAAATCGGGAATTTTTGGGGTGGAGCGTTCATCCTTGACTGGGATATTTCAATCAATCATCAAATTATTGAGTGTCCTGGCAGTCGTCGGTTACGATAGGCATTTACGTGACCTGAAATATAATACATAGTCAATCCGTTACTCACGTTATTCAGCTCTGCTGTACCAATCGGCGTGCTCTTCTGTCGGCAGTTTTAATCAGCTAGATCTGCCTGCGTTCGAGACCTACGACAAGCTGCGGGAGAACCTTCTGAAGGCCGTCCAAGAGTGCTCCGAAGGGTTCGGCTTCGCCTGAGGCTGGTATCGTACCGCGGCGGCGCGAGGCTGTTGGGCTGCCCACAGAGAAGAAGTGTTTGTGCCGACGCCACGGGCCCCATTGCGTGCCTGTGTTTTGTGGAAGGCGTCAGGGTCCTGGCCAGTGCTGTGGGCGATGCCGGAGCGGTGGCGCGCCGCACCCAACCTGCCGCCGATTGCGGGCAGCGCTTCTGCGGCCGTCTGCCGCCGGACGCGTGGAGGATGAGCTGTGAGCACGCCCGCCCGCCCTATGGACGCTGCGAACGGTGCCACTCGCTGGGCGAGCCCGTGTAATATGTCGTTGGATAAGACCCTGTTTACCATCACATGTGCTGCGACTGTACCAAATTGTGGTTATATTAATAAAGTTCCATTGATTTAAACACGGATGTGTCAGAGCCGCATGACGAAATCCATGGAGCGAAGCGCATTGAGATTTCTCAAGCGGCTCTATTCTGGCCGCTCAGACGGGTCTCGTCGTGGTCTGTTGTTGGCGTCTGTCCGTCCTGAGAATTGATGTCAGAGCTCTGGAATTTTGTAGGGTGATAGCCCTTCTGCTCCAGACACCCAAACTGAAGCCCCGAGTCGAAATCCAAAATAGTTTTTGAGAAATTTTGGCTCAAACTTTTTCTGTTTTATATTTTTCTAATTTTTACTTCTTAACCTACGAACTTGAAACTTATGTCCTTTTCGAAAGATAACAAGGGCCAGCTAGGGAAAACGAATTGAGCTGATCCGACAATATTTATTGCGCGAAAACGCGGCTTTTCTCACGCGAGCAAAAAACCTGCTAAAAGTTGATGGCCGACTTGTGCGCTCGAAATGTCAGAAGACAGGCCTCAGTTAGCTGAAAGGCAGTTACCTAGGGGTAGCTAGGAAAATTTTGTAGTGCTTAGGCATAGTTTTGAGTGCAAAACGCAAAATTTTGACCTACTTTTTACAGTTCTTCCGGAAGACTGAATTTTGGTTCATTTCATTTCAACGTTAATATCTCACAATCTAATTGACCGATTTGAGTTTTCATTTCAAATAATGAAAGAACATTGCTTCCGCCTGATAATATTTGGAGATGGAAGTTGTGAATGTGAAATTCTTTGTTTTATAGGCATAAATAGATATTGAGTCAAAAAAACTTTTTATTTGCATCTTCCTGGTTCCAAGCTCATGTCACTCACAAACTCAGAACTGACATGGCTGAAGAGGAAAGTTACTTGCGGTCATTTCGCTCACTTATACTACCCACCTATCTCTAATGGCTTTCGAGTAATTAGTCCAAAATGTATTACAAGATGCTAAAGTTCTCGGACCACCTTTGCTTCTCACCATGGTTTCAAGTCCTTAAAATGGATGGAAGTGGAAGTAATTTGGCATGAAGCTAGCTTACGATCCTAGCTCGACGATACAACTAATTTCAGCCCAAAAGAATGTTTGGTTCGTCTTCTAGAAGCACCTTTATATCGTGCCTTTTCGGGACAAGTACAGCACCCGGCGCCAGCGGCCCGGCATATTCGGCGGAGTTGTACTAGCCAGTGACCTCCTGACGGGTCACAGCTGTTCAGCTAGTGGGAGGATGAGTAGTGTGGCACGGTGGTCTAGTGGTTAGAGGCCCTGTCTCTTGATCAGGTAGGTCCGGTTCGAATCCGGTGGTGACCACGTACTCTTTATTGGTTATTTCAAAGAAAAGAATGATAAAACTGACTTGCAGGCTTATGAAGAGATACATTAAGAACGAAATATGGTTTGCTTTCGGCACATCGTCATGCGGCTCTCCTGCGCCGGTGGGGCGTTAGCCCAGGCCGCAGGCCGAGGTTATTATGATACTGGGGCAAATACCCGCTTGCGAGTTTGGCCTGTAGATGGGCGTATAGTGGCTCAAGGAATCACAGAGTTCGTGGAAAAATGCATTTGATTGATACACATCGTCAACTCCAAGCATGCGACACAGAAACGGAACGTCATTTCACGCCATTGCGGCGCAAATAACGGTAGAGAGGCATCACTACCGCTGGTTCTGCCGCAGATCATCGAGACATGACAGTGTCCTGGTCAAGGGGCTCACCTCCAGTTAAATCCCAGAGTAATTGTTGGGTTGACATTAACATACTCCCAAGACCAAAGCGTTATCAGCCCAAACGTGCCGTGTTCAGAGTCACGTCACGTCCAATTCTGGGATGCCATCAAAATGTGCCGAACCCCAGTCAAGGGAGATATTGGTAAAAACTGTCCAAACGCCGCAACCAAGTCTTTTACGGATAAAAAAGTGCATGACCTTCCGCTCCACAAGCGGAGTAACAGACAACAACAGCATCAACTCTCAGATTCGCCACAGATCAATAACATCTGTGGGTCCGGCCACAAAGGCGATGCATCTGGCATCGTGCCGGATCTGACTCAATTTAGCGCAGTGTTCATGGGTCCGAATCCTCGTGGCTATCACCATGCACGGCACGCCTACCTGAATCACCCAGGGAAATCGCCCACGCACAGTCCTCCCCTCACACTGGCACATCCTCATCAGTCGTATTCGTCCTGCGTCAGAGCAGCCCCTGCACGGGAGTCAATCTCTCCATCTTGGCCGGCCGCCTCAGCCGGTGGCGCGCACTTCCTCGCCGTCACCCTCGAACGGAGAGTCGTACGCCTCCACCGGTGGGCAGGTGCAGACCAGGTTGCGGTCGCCGTAGATGTCATCGATGCGCGCCACCGTGGGCCACATCTTGGTGGCGGGGTGGAGGAATGGCGCCGGGAAGGCAGCCTGCTGGCGGCTGTAGCGCTGCGACCAGTCCTCCCGCAGCAGCGTGCCCAGCGTGTGCGGAGAGTGCTTCAGTGGGCTCTCCGCCACGCTCAGCCGACCCTCCTCCACATCACGGATCTCCTCTCGGATGTCTGCCGAAAGCGGCGAGAGGCGTGTTAGCGTGATCTCTAATGATGATCAGGAATCTGTGATCTCTGTGCTGAATTTGCTGAATTCGTGATCTCTAAAGCTGAATTTTAGAGTTGATGCTGAATACCTTAAGACTTTTGACAAGGTAGGAGCGCATCGTCACAAAATCGTGTGCATGGGAATCGTCCGCCGTTTGGATTTTATGGTTATACACGTTATGAAAAGAAACTGAAAAATCATTAAATATATTTTCGAGGGTCAGAGAAGTAATCACAATGAAAACTAATGGTTTGTAAAGGCAAACAAACGAGAGGGTTGACTGCTTTACTGACTGAAGCGGTGGGGTGGGCAGTTTGGCTTGTAACAGACTGTGGGACTGGTGGCAGTGTGAGCACACGTGCACCCACTCGTCGGGGCGGCGCGGGAGGGGATCTGGACTGACCGTCGCGCAAAACGTGCTGGCGGCCGCCGCCGTACCCTCATTCCTGATCAGAGCCACATCAACAAACGGCGGCTTATGTAACGGACCAAGCGACCAGGGCAGCCGAGGTACCGAGGCCGGGAACAGAGGCGGTCCACTGACCTCTTTCCGGCCCAGGGCGCCCGGCCAGCGAGAAATGGCGTAGATACGGCCGCGTGTGTCTAACTAGTGGCTAACCAAATAGTAGTTTTGATGTGTCGTATATCTTCAAAAAAAAACAGAAACCAATGTCTACCGTGGAATAATTTGACTATCAGGCGATCGAAATAGCAATAAAAATGCAATCGAGGCTGCAACTTGTGACATAACCATGATTTTCCGCGATTATACAGTGCAGTATGTTTACAGAGAATCGATCGACACGGCTGTGGACCCTGCTTCCGGACAGGTTAGGCTGTAAACTATCGCTGCATGGTGAGAAGCTGTCGGCTGTGCTGGCCCGTTTTCGCAGCTGTACGCCCGGGAGCTTACATCCGGCTCTGTCCCGTGCCCGACCGCTCCGACCGGGGCGAAGGCGCCGACGACGCAGTTACAGCGGTGGTCTTCGACGAAAGCCGGTATTTTCGGAACATGGGACGCAAAAACCAGCACTGGGCCAGCCCGGCGACAAGAGCTCTACAGCTGAGCTCAGTCTTCGAGCACACCGCATCCCCCTCCTCATGAATTATAATTCTGAGTGTACTTACATACTGCGTGAACCCCATTCTCGATGTCTCGCGATGCCTTTACCTAATCGATTGCAAATTGCACTGATCCTATGGGGCTATTAGATGCTACAGCTTCAGGAGCTATTAGAACGTGAGCCAGTGTTAAATATTGTATTTCCGTACTTTTTCACTGAGACCAATGCATATCCAGTCAACCAGCCCCGGGCCAGGGGCGTAGCCAGGATTTCGCTCAGGGAGGGGCGGCACCTCGAAAAGGGCCCCTACGACAGCGCCAAAAGATGGGTAAAAAGGCCCTGCTTGTTACAGAATAGAGCGCTGAAAAAGGGTTAAGAGGGCCCTGTTAGGTATAAAAGGCCAAATTTGACCACAGAGCATTAGGCGGGCGAGCCGCGCGAAGCGCGGCTCGTGTCCTCAGGGGGCAATCGGGCCCTCAGGGAGAGGCGGCTGTCCCTGCCGCCCCCCCTTAGCTACGCCCCTGCCCCGGGCCAATAACGAACAAGTGTTAGCTCATTATTACAGCTAGAGAGTGGTAAGTACTGTCGTCTTTTGCTTGCTTAGTTTATTCTAAATGCTTGCTAAGCATTACCAAAAGCTGTCCCTGTGCTTTACATTTTTCTTAAAGGGCATACATGTAAAAAATAAAAACCATCGAGTAAGACATAACAGAAAAGCGCATATCAAGCTAATAACCCCCGGATTTTGGCCTTGATAACCAAATCGACAAAACGCGAACGTTTGTGTGCAGAAACAGAAATGATGGCAACCCTTAGATATCACCTATATTTTCTCTGAACCTGCATTTTCAGCCCAATCGGACGGAATGCGTCTCGTCCACCGGGAAAAGTAGCGGCTCAGCTGTGGCCTCGCGGCGCTGACACGGGGTCACCAGGACCCAGTCAGCAGGACTGGCCACATGCCAGGTAACGGGATGGGCCGGACAGGGGGGTGGGGGGGGGTGAGAGAGCACACCGAACTGATGGTTCACATGTGTGCGCGTGAAGGTCATGAGCCAGCAGCTGACGCCGGTCCGGTTTCAGGCGGTGGCCCGGTCAGCGCCGACAAATGGGGCGGTAAATATAATAGCGTTTGTCTGGGCAGGGACACGCTCCCGGAGGTAAATGACTGTCTGACGTCCTGCGACAACTTGGCCAAGCAAAAAGCAAAGTCAGCCAATGTACTTTCGTGGATTTCAGCCCGATTTGTACATTCATTTTTACAGCACAATCCTTTTAATATCACCATCTAAGCTGAAAGCTTATCCATAAGTTTTTCAACCATCATTTTCAGGTACTCATACACGGGTCTAGTATTTATCACCAGTATCCTTCCTTTACTCAAAAGTGAAAAATATCCGCGCATTTATCTAGCCGTGGGAGACAGTGCATCCGAGGTGCGGGAATCAGCCGCGTGCCCCTGGGGTGGGGTCGTTGGCCTGGCGGCCGTATGCCACTGCAGCGTCGGCAAACTCGCCAGGCTCGGGGCCCGGACCGAGCTAACAGTGCAACGTCACCCCTGACCGGGGCCCGGCTAGGTCGGTCACTTGGGCTCTCTGAAATCAACCGTTAAGCTTTGCATTGCTCGTGTTCACCGCAAGCCGTTCCTCCCTCACTTTTGAATAATCGGGAGTCGGGAAGTCGGGAGAGGCAATTTTATTTCTATATTTTTGCTGAACATTACCAGAGCTGACTTGTTAACAGAGTGAGCTTACTAGAAGAGCTCATCAGTGAGAGACGTACGCTGCATTTGCATTCGACTTTTGGCTCTGCATCTGCTGAGCACTCGGTGACGCTGGAAATTCAAGAATCGAATAGTATTGTATTAAATCCTTGATCAACGACGCAAATAGCCAATTTAGGACTCCAATAATGGCGATGCAGTCATGGACATCAAGTTACGTGCATATTTTGGATTCGCATACGTCACAGTCGAGAGGGGATCGGGCCCCAGTACTTTTTCCGATTCTAGGAAAATTTGGCCAGATTTACGAAAAGCCGGACATTTTTGCCAGCCGTATTAGCCGAGGTTAACAACGAAAGGTTCAAGACTTTACTCCGACTCTTATTGGCTGACGATTCATCGCAGGGTCTTGTCGGGCGCGTCGAGGTTGTCTATATTACAGTTCGTTCCATTCCAACACTCTACCGGTTAGGTACACTTGAGGAGGTAATTCATTCAGCATATGTTCCCTTTGTTCCCTTTTCATATTCTATGGGGTGTCGCTTTTTGTCACGTGAGCTTCATCCACGAGTACCGCGGGTGGAGGGTGGAATAGAACAGAAGATGGCATGTTCCCTTTGGCTGGTGGTGACGCGGCTGCTGAAATACTATCGAAACTTTTCCACCTCTCATCCTATTTCAAACGTAACCCACGCCCGTGGTTGTCAAACAAACTCCGCACGGGTCGCCAGGCGATTTCAGTGTCGGCGTGGATGACGGAACCAGGGCCTGGCCCACGCTCAACATTTGAAAGTAACTTTGGCCTACCAGAATCATGTGCATGTTGGGATAAAGTGAACACGCCAGAAATCCTGAGTTTAATTGGCTGAAACAATTCCCATTATTTGGCTGAATCAACTTAATAGTTATTAAAGGAAATGCGGCACCTTTCAGAGGCGGTGGAAGGTCCGAATTTTAAGGGGGCACCACAGTTTATTGCATAGATTAGCAGACGTCATATAATGTGTGGCATTTTTTACATAAACAAAAGTCTTAAAAGGTTAAAAATCATTAGAGGCAGGTACAGGAAGGCAAAATGGAGGGACAAGATACATGTCCAATGTCCAGTGGCGGATCCAGGACGGAGGGGGGCAAAAAGGCATTTGCACCCCCCCCAACGGAAAAGCTCGGGGCAGAACTATGTTTTAATCCCCCCCAAAGCGATCGACCTCCTTTTTCCCCGACTCCTTTTAGTTTGAAAGCAAGATTTTGGTACTTCAACTCTCAACTTCAAACAGAACCAGTTAAGTTCAGTGGAAATTGGGGGTCTTGGAGAGTGAAAAAGTATCTTGAGCCCATATTTTTCACACCCGGTGACGTTTTTTTTTCTTTTCGCCTCACATACCCAAAATTATACTGGGAAGTCATATTGTAGCGCTGTTTTGCACTGCGTGACGTTTTTTTTTTTTTTGCTTTTCAACTTTGATTTGCCCCTCCCAAACCGACCGGCTAGATCCGCCACTGCCAATGTCTAAAAGGCATGTATATATGTTCCTCGGCTACTGATACTTCTCAGATTGATCAACCTTTATCCACCCATGCCAACCCAGGGGAATTCTGAATGATCTTGTCTTCTTGAACCGCCTATTGGTGGATTTTTCTCTATTCCGTTTTGGCCGCCTGTCCGACTCCTTGCAGTATGCTAAAATACGCATGCACATGCGTGAAATCCCATTAATTGCAGTACCTGAGCACGTGGGTCGAATCTTATATCATATAATATAGGGTCGGGAGCATGGTGTATTTTTATTCCTCTCGGCTGTCGTGCAAGCGGCGTATTCATTCTGAAAGGGAACAACCCGATTAAATTTGGAATTCCCTATTTCTTAGCTACTGGAACTGCCTCTGCCCAAAAAATTAAACGAAAAAAAACGAATGCATTATTACATGACATCTTATTGATAACGTTCAAACGAAGACTGTTTTACACGATAATATTCGGTTTGCTGATAGATCCTCCCTATATATCGAGCTATAGTTCCGCCCCTGGTAAAGGTGTTATCTCAAAAGTTTCAGAGTCTACCCAATTAGTTTTAGGAAAGTGAGAAAGTTTTAAAGGCCTGTCCCAAACTTGAGGATATATCCCTGAAAAACATGACGAGTGGGTAGAATCCTCGCACTGACAAGATTTATTTTATTTATTTTATTTTATTAGGGCCACTCCCAACAGGCACACTTGCCCAATTACAGGGAGCATTGGCGTGGGTGTTTAAGGATCCTCTCCACCGGGTCAGATCGGACACGGAAGGCGGTTTCCCGCCGTGGGGATTGAACCCACGTTAATCCATGCTATCCGATCCGTAGACTGGCAACGAAGCCACTAGGCCACCCCGGCCCCTAAGAAAGAAAGGTTAAGAAAGGCATAAGGTAATAAGAAAGGTTAACACGCGCATTGACGGGGTGAGCCACCGCATTGACGGGCGGTACCCGCCCCCTAAGATCTCGAGAACCACGGTAGGTGCGAAAACGGAAACGGCGTTGGGCTGCCCATCCACTTCCCATCGAAAACATTTGAACCATTTTTTGTCAGGTCACATTTAAGGTCACGAGAGGTCAAAACATGCCCGTCATAGGGATAACATGTAAAATTCAGTTTTTCGGGAATTATATCTGAACAAGTAAAGATAGAGCAAAACGACTTGAACTATAGAATCCTCTTAGCAAGCCGAATCGAATGATATAAATTACCTTGCTAGGTCAAATCAAGGATTGACCGACCGAGGTCAGGTCAGGTCAAATATATAAAATCATATCATTAGAACCCAAAGCCCAGGCGAGTCTAATGCACTAAAATAAATGCTCTATCACCATCCGTTACTGAGTTATTCCGTAAAACCATTTTCCCATGTATTTCCAATGGAGAGGTCATGCCTCGTACCTGACCTTAGGTCATCGATATCAAAAATACCGGAACATATGTTAGAGAACTCGGTGGGGCCATTATGTGATATGAGTTTCAATCGGATAAGTTCACCCTGCTCCGACTTATGCTATCTTAAACTTTTTTGAGGTCGGGTCACTTGACCTGTACTGGTGACCTGACCTGAGATGACCTAACCTTAAAATTTTCACAGAAGTTGTAAAATGATGAGGAAAAGGTATCCAAGTACGCGGCCTACGCGCCGCCGTTTGTCTCCTGTCTCCGAAAAACCCAGGGGGCGGTACCCGCCCCCCGTCAATGCGCGTGTTAAGCTTATTTCATCAAGTATTTCCAGTGGAGAGGTCACGACCATCACATTACCCCAGATCGTCCCTAGCGACAATGCAATACCAAACTTCTGTCTCGGCGATCTCCTTATTTCATATGAATCTCAGAACGAATAATAGAATTTGCTCTTATCCCTCCACCTCTCAAGATTTTTTTTAGGTTGCGCCACTTGACCTGGACCATCCAGTCGGTTCAACTCACATAGTAGCGCGTCGCAGAACCTGTCCAGCTCGTCCCGGTCTTCTGACTCGGTGGGCTCGATCATCAGCGCGCCGCTCACCGGCCACGACATGGTGGGCGCGTGGAACCCTGACGGTCATAGACAGGTCAGCTGTCAGGACATGGTGGGCGTGTGGAACCCTGCCAGTCATAGACAGGTCACTGGTCAATAAAGGCCTGTTGGGGGCGTGGAACTTCAGTCATAGACATGTCAGCAGTCAGGGCATGGTGGGCGCGTGGAACTCTGCCGGTTATATACAGGTTACCGGTCAGAACATGAGTGCGTGGAACCCTGCCGGTTATATACAGGTTAGCTGCCAGTACATGGGCGCGGGGAACCCTGTCTGTTACGAACTTGTTAAGGGAGCAGCACCATTCGAAGATGACGGGTTATTGCTGCCGGCAACTCAGGAACCACAGTACCCGCACTGGAGGCTTGATGACCCCAGCAAGGTTCTTTTTTAAATGGCACGTGAGGTTTGGGGCTCGTGGGCCAATTGAGTCAACGGCGGCTTGAAATTCATGGTCAACAGATCACAGCCTCGCACTGGCCAGGAGCTTCACATTTTTACACCCAAAGCTCTTCCGACAGGAGGTCATCGTTACTTATACCTACTGCACACAGAGCGTTTCTCCTTATTTTACTTTGGCTGAAATCGGAAAAGCTTGGAAATAAAGGATAAGCACTAGCAATAAAAACGTCTATTAGCCCTCGCCCCGGGGAGCAATCGATGACCCCCCCCTAAGGTTTTTTCGGGATAGCAGAAAAACGACGAGATGCAGCACGACGGTTGAGGGCTCTATCTCTCACCCGATCATTTTCCACCATCCCTGAATTTTTACCTTAGGTCACCCAAGGTCATGTCACCAGGCGAGGTCAACCTAGGTCATCTCACTTCAACTTTTGAGCGCTATAAGAGCTACATTTCTAAGTCGATCAATTTGAAACTTGCTACACTTCATGAACCTTCCAGGGTCTACATAATTTATATCCGGGATTTTTATATTTCGTCACCTGAGGGCAGGTCACGTGGTGACCATTCCCATTGAAAAAGCATGGGAAAAGCTGCCTTATGATCTAAAAATCACAAAAGCGTTTGTAAATACTCAGCTTGCTCAGAAAAAGGTTCTTGGACACCCGTTCCGGATCCCAGGGGCCATATTTCCCCTTTGACCTCTCCGAGGTCATCCAAGGTCACCAGGGGTCAAAAGAAGTATTTTGAAAATAACTTTGGACCTAATTAGGTAAGCTAGAGCACTGAACTAAAGATAATCGTGTATGTCTTGTCACTGGCTTTCATTTGATATACGGCAAGATCACTTTCAGACCTTTTGTGATCTCCGGTCATATTAGGTCACGAGGTGACCTCTGGAGGTCAAACCACTGGCGAGAGATCATTACGTGCCACATAGCAGGAAAATTTCTGGCATTTTCCTATCAAATGTATCTTACCAGATCTCAATAGCTCTAACGGCATAAAAGTTATGCCCAGTTTTCTTAAGCATTGCATATTTTAGTGAAAATAGTCTTTCGTGACCTAACTTGACCTCTGGAGGTCAACCCATTGGCCTGAGCGCTTAAAGATGCAAATAGTGTCTACTGAATTCATGCGAGCCTTCTAATTTACTTTGCAGATTTGTGCTAACCCCCATATTTTCAGAGCTAGAGGGGGGCCATCGATGGCCCCCGGTGGGGCAAAGGTGACGCCGGATCCCGGTGGGGCGCGGGTTAACCGTTTTCTTGACAGGCTGCTGGCTGCCCATATTCCAGGCAGGGAAACCCCTCCACCCAGATCTCAAAATATACCGATTCGAAAAAAAGAATTGAATCTTGATTAATTTATTCCTACGCCAATCTCAATTATAAAGAAAAGAGAATGTTTCCAAATTTTCAATACTGATTGGAAGGGGCTTGATGAATATAATCTTTAACATTTTTTTAGGTTTTTCACTACGCCTGGCCACGTGGTTTAGTTTTTGTCTGATTTTCAAAAACTAGTATCTACCTATTGGCACAGAATATATGAAAATCCGGCAAAGTTATCTTTCAGGTTCGTAAAAGTTCAAAATTCAATGACGGTTCAAGGGCTATATGGTGTATTTGCACATTTTACCGGATGTGTTATTGCATAGCTCAGTAAACGTAAGATACTGCATGATATCTCTTTGACATCCAGATAAGTGATTTAATGTAAATTTATTATCTGAGGCGGATGCACGAAAGCAAGAAGTGGGGCAAGTTGCATATTGAACATGTCTATGAGACATGCATACATGAACTCCCCGGCAATTGATGTTTTTATCTAGTTCAAAATCCGCCGTCCCACAGTCCAACAACTCAGGAAAGCCTTAAAGGTCGTTCCCTGCTCTGCCTGTGAATGCAGTTTTCCTTGCTTGCTTCTGAGATCAAATACATATGTTCAAGATTCCTGTCGTATTCGCTGCTCTAAGAAAAGGAAAATACGCTTGCACATGCGTGAAATTACCCGTAATTATA
This sequence comes from Lepas anatifera, assembly GCA_034440635.1. Classification (NCBI taxonomy): domain Eukaryota; kingdom Metazoa; phylum Arthropoda; class Thecostraca; family Lepadidae; genus Lepas; species Lepas anatifera. The sequence goes on along the minus strand of JAOTON010000830.1, from coordinate 52,841 downwards.
GTTCTTGAGCACACCCATGACATGTTTTCCTTGCAAAATATAGGTTTGGGAGTATGGTACCATTACTTTTATTCCTTCCGGCTTTCCTGAAAGCTGTATTTTCTGTCTGCGGGAGTACAATCCAGTTGCATAAGAAACACCCATTTTAAGTTTTTGCAACCACCTCCGACAAAAAGTTGCATAAAAGTGTATATGAGCTATCACCTGACACATCATCTGAAATAGTCCAAAGAAGGCTCGTTGATTTCTGGGATGCTTTTGTGGGGCTCATTAAAAAGAATTGGGTAAATAGCCAAGAACATTAAAATATAGACGGCAGTAAAATATTCAACAAAAAACAGGCCTTTCTGCGTGCCTTACTTCAACCCAGAGGAAACAACTACTACTGAGGTATTATTTATCCAATATAAACCTAAATAATTGCATAATAGCCATAAAATATGAATGCAAAATCAGCGTGAGCCCGGATTCGAACCCGGAACACTACGATTGCTAGACAAGCATGCTGCCAACTGCGCTATTGAGCAACGAAATTACCATTATGAAAATGAAAAGTTCCACGCGTGGGATTCGAACCCAGAATCTTTCGCTTACTAGACGATGCTTAACACACTGCGCTATTACGGCGCTGGGCCGCGTGCGCTTAAAACATGTTATAATACAAATTGAGCTGCAGTATCAGATTCTGATTTCTCCTGCACTTTGCTCTAAGATTTTAGGTATTTCATGCCTAAAATGTATTTTAGCGGACGCACCACAGATTGGGCTTTCCGAAATGCATGGTCGTTTTCCTGTGCAAGCCACGGTTTATAAGTTATGACGCATCAAAGTCATCGGCCACCACATCTCCCATAGACTTTACATTGGTCCTTACCGAGCTTTACTTACCAAAGGATTTTTTCATGTCCTAGATTGGCACCCAAAAGCGGGGCGGGTTTGCATTGAGGTCTCCATTCCAGGTATCTCTATTCCATGACGTTACTGATTAAATATCTGATATCCCTCGATAGATATTTTGTCCACAATAGTTTTAAAGAACTTTCTAGAGGGGAAATATGACAGGGAGAAAATTCTGGGAGTGCTTATATGGTTCCATATATTTTGACAGGAGTGAGAAAATGTGAAAGTCCTGTATACACTTTCGGCGGTAGGCTCTAAAAATGCTGGAACAATCTAGTCCTATAAATATTGAAGAGTGGGCAGAATCCGTCCCCCTTGACGGAAATGGGGTTAAAAGAGAAAACAACAATCTTAAGAATCATTCCACTGATAGTTGCCGCCATCGTCCTTTTAGAGTTGTCATGAAATAAAACTTTCAAACGTTCCTTAACTAGATGTAGAGGGCTCGTTGTAAAATGCCTAGCCTGGCTGGGGCTGCCTTTTTCCTTCTGGTGTGAGCCGGCACTTGGCACCAGAGCCCACATTCTGACGGGCCAAGGTCAGAGAAAAACACAGCACTAAATCTGAACGCAGAAAAACTGGGACGCATTCAGGTCAGGCCTCGAAGATGAGCGCTCCGTTCCTCGGTTTGTTACAACTACGCTGTCCTAGTTTGAATGGATACACCAATAAGAGTGGAACAGAGAACGGAAACCACCGAGACCTGCACGTGCCTTCAACACTGCGTGGTGCTTGGTAGTTTCTAGTTTGCTGTCTGTTGAGTTTGGGAGATAATTTACGGCCGTTCATATGCAACAGAGCTAGGCCTTATACTTTTCAAATATTTGGAACATACAAGGATGTGTTTGAAGTCCAATGCATATGTATACAGAAAATGTAAGCTTTAAAGCCCTCTCATCTGATTTTGTAAAAACTGTCCGAATCACCGTGAAATTTGCCACCTAGGTGAACACTTTGAAAACTTAACCGCATTTTACGACACTTCCCCGTGTATACAGCATATAAGAAGATCCAAAAGAAATTTTTGGTATCCGCGTGACAAGAAAACAGTGCAGCGAAGTATTGCTACGGAACCACTTAGCCGACTACCCAAGAGTGTTTTTCCGACTGTAAAATGTTCACAGGCATGACCAAAGACTACTTGAGATTTAGGCCTTCCATCTCACCGTAGTCCTGCAAGCGCTTCGCGATGTCAACCACCTCGACGCCTGCCGACTTCTTGAACTCCCTGCAGTCGACGATGAACTCGTGGGCCACCATGCCGGTCGGGCCGGTGAACAGAATCTTGTAGTGGTTCTCCAGCTTCTTTTTCATGTAGTTGGCGTTCAGAATAGCTACCTGCGTTGCTTTTCGCAAGCCTTGGAAGCCCATCATCTGAAAGAGGAAAAGACGATAACACTAAAATAATTATCACGCATAGAAAAATAATTTCCTAGCAGTGGGGCTCAGGAAGAAGTAAAATTATCAAATCATACCATTGTTAGAGAGGGAAGCAATTCCAGGCCCGGACAGTCCTTCTAGATGAAAGGAGAGCACAGCCAGTTATAATCGGAGGCCCGAAATCAGTGAAAGAACCCCGCGAAGAAACGAGGGCCTGCGTACTTTGATGTAGGCCCAGGAGATGGGGAGGATGAGTGCTGAGCCGTAGGGCGCTGCCGACACCACCCCGAAGCTGCGGGCGTACTTGAGGCCAGCCATCGGGTCCACCACGGGGTGGGAAGGCAGGAACGGCGCCAGGTGTTCCTTCCTGCCGGAGAAAAGATGGACCTGAGTCTGATGTAGCAGTCAGCTAGACATGAGGAGCTACAGTAAGCTTGCGGTTCGGGGTGACGCCTGGTGGACCAGGTTGGCTCTGCGAGACTTTGTCTTTGTCAGGGTTTGCCAGACAGGTGCTAATTTGACCGGCTACGGGCTCTGCACCGACCATTACCTTCAATTGTCAAGAAAGATAAAGCTCCACAAAAATTATTTATCACTCAAACAATCTGGGAAAAAGACATTAAAATCATACATACATACATTTCCCGTCATGGAAAATGTCGCAAGACAATTATGAACTTTCTCACACCTGCCACAGTGACAAGTTCTGTTAAAGTTAATTTATTTCAATGCGTATGTGTGCGCTATTATATTCCATCCCTACGGTAAAATTCATTCTTTCAAGACTTCGCCCCATTTTCCTTAAAACGGTTTTTAAAGGTGTTGGTTTGAGCGAAATTTTACTTCAGAAGTAGAGTTATCGGCTGGTCTTGTAACCATAACTTGGTCCGACTAACAGTTATTTTCACTCCTGGCCCGTAGCTCGAGAACACCCGGTGGAGCACGATTACTCCTGCACACATCTGTGAGCGTGAGCGACAGCTAACAGAGAGCGTAGCACCACAAAGCACTCCTTCGGTACAGCAATCCTATTTAACTAGTGGTTAACAACCCTTCCCACGGACGGCAGTGCTACATAAGACGGGTCCAGGGCAGCATGCTCACACTCCGATGGGTCCCATGCCAGGCCCGCCGCCGCCGTGGGGGATGCAGAACGTCTTGTGCAGGTTCAGGTGAGACACGTCAGAGCCGTAGTCCCCTGGCCGACAGATGCCCACCTGAGGGGCGAGGTCAGGCCACCGGGGTCACGACACACCCTACGCAGCAGCAGGCATCGGTCAACCTCGTTTACACGGCAAAGAAACGTGTCCAACTGACTTCCTTGACAAGAGTAGGAAGCTCTCTAACCTTTTAACTTGTTAACGGCAAAGTTCTGAAAAAACGCAATAATTTTATGCTCCGGTAACAATGATGGTTGCAACTGAACTGTTTGTGAAACTTGAAGGGTCACACCTTTTTATATTAGAAAAAAACTTTCCCAGTTCGGGAGATAAAATTCCCCCACAAGCTTGCTTGACAAGAATAGGTTACCATTACATTTTGACGGCAAAGCTCTCACAGAAAAAGCGCAAGGCATTTTGTGACCTGGTAACAGTGATGGCCTCAACTGAACCGTTTGAGAAGGTCAGATGGCCACTCCTTTTTTATATTAGAAAATCACTATTGTAAGAAATATGTTAAAAATAAAGTGTATTTTACACTACCCTGGTTGGGGTAGCTCCCTCTCCACACAGTCGTCCTGATTCTGTATCTCAGACAGACGTCCCCAGCTCCGCAGTCTGACCTGTGCGTTCATATTGGCGCCGTCCAGGTAGACCTGACCCCGCGCAGGCGTGCACCTCGGCGCAGACGTCGGCCACGCTCTCCTCGAACACACCGTTGGTGGAGGGGTAGGTGATCATCAGACAGGCCAGGTCGTCCTTATGTTTTTCAAACTGCCGCAGGTGAAAGCAGTGTCAAACGAGAGCCGTTCCGTGAGGATAGTATTGACTACAACAAGAAGTTACCGGATCCAAAAGGGTTCATTGTGGCTAAAGTGCCTCCAGCCTATCGGCAATCCTGGATCTTGTTTCAGTTTTTTGACAGGTATTGATTCGCATGTATAGAGCGCAGTGGCGTAGCCAAGGGGGGGTCCTTGGGGTCCGCGGACCCCCTTGGGCTGACCTTATGCACTGGAAAACACGAGCATTGGTCTCGGGGGCCCCTGAGCTTGGTCTCAGGGGGCCCTCTGAGCTCAGTTTCAGGGGCCCCCCGAGCTTGGTCTCAGAAGGCCCCCCGAGCTTGGTCTCAAGGGACCTCCGAACTTGGTCTCAGGGGCCCCCAGCTTGGTCTCAGGGCCCCCAGAGCTTAACCTCACGGGCTTTTCGATCTTTGTCTCAGGGAGCCCTCCTAGTTTGGTCTCAGGGGCCCCCAAGCTCGGTCTCAGGGGCCCCCGAGCTTGGTCTTAGGGGCCCCCGAACTTGGTCTCAGGGGGCCCCTGAGCTTGGTCTCACGGGCCTTCCGAGCTTGGTCTCAGGGGCCCCCGATCATCGGTAACGAGTGCTCCAGAGTACCGAACATTGAACTCGGGGGGGGGCCTGAGCTCGGTCTCAGAGGTCCCTCTGAGCTTGGTCTCAGGGGCCCCCCGTGCTTGGTCTCAGGAGGCCCCCCAAGCTTGGTCTCAAGGGACCTCCGAACTTGGTCTCAGGGGCCCCTGGGCTTGGTCTCACGGGCCTTTTGATCTTGGTCTCAGGGGGCCCCGAGCGTGGTCTCAGGGGCCCCTGAACTTGATCTCAGGGGCCCCCGAGCTTAGTCTCAAGGGCCTTTTGATCTTGGTCTCAGGGGGCCCCCACGAGCGTGGTCTCAGGGGCCCCCGAACTTGGTCTCAGGGGCCCCCCGAGCTTGGTCTCTCGGGCTTTCCGAGCTTGGTCTCAGGGGACCCCGATCATCGGTATCGAGGGCTCCAGAGTACCGAACATTGATCTTTGGGCCCCCTGAGCTCGGTCTCAGGGGCCCCTGAGCTTGGTCTCAGGGGGCTCCTCGGGCTTTGTGTCAGGCCCCCAAGCTTGGTCTCAGGGGCCCAAGCGTGGTCTCAGGGGCCCCAAACTTGGCATCAGGGGGCCCTGAGCTTGGTCCGAGGGGGCCCCGAGCTTTGTCCCAGGGGGCCCCAGAGCTGGTCTCAGGGATCTCCCCGAGCATCGGTATCGATGGCTCCGGAGTACCGAACATTGATCTCGGGAAGTGGAGGGGGAGGGGGCAATATTTATTTGGGGGTGTCCCCCGACTATCGATATCGAGGGACTTATGTGTGAGGCACGAGAATTGGCATCATGGGATCCAGAGTTTGGTCTCAGGGGGCCCCAGGCTTGGGCTCAGGGCTCCCAGAATATTGGTATCGAGGGGCTCCTGAGTACCGATCATTAGTCTCGGTGGGGGGGCTCCAAATGTTGATCTGGGGGCCCCCGAACATCGGTGTCGAGTTACTCCTGAGAAAAGCGCAAGCATGGGGCTAAGGGTGCCCCCAGCCTGATCTAAGTGGGACCCCGAGTTTGGTCTTAGGAGCCCCGTGCATCAGTATCCAGGGGCTCCGGAGTATTGGTATCGGGGGGAGGGAAGCAATTATTTCAGGGGCCTCCAAATGCTGATCTCGGCGGGCCCCCGAATGTGTGGATGCAGTGGCGTAGCCAAGAGGTCCTAGGAGTCCGAGGACCCCCCCTTGGGCCAATCTGAACCACTGCAAAGGATTCTCTGATCAGGGAGTCCCCAGAGTCAGTCTCAGAAGCCCCTGAAAATTCGTTCTCAGGGCGTCCCGAGTCGGCCTCAGGGCTCCGCCTTGAGAACCGATCTCACGGCCTCCCGAAAATAGATTTCAGGGGGCCCCTGAGAGTTGATCTCAGGGGATCCAAAAATTCGGTCTCAGGGGGCCCCGAGAGTCGGTCTCGGGGGAGCCCCCCAGAGATTCGATCTCATGGGCCCCAAGAGTTGGTTTCAGGGGGTACTGAAAATTGGTATCAGGGAGCCCCGAGAGTCAGTCTCAGGGGGCTCTGAGCTAGTCCCAGGGGCCCCAAAGTGTGGGTCTCAGGGCCCGGCGAGAGTATATTTCAGGGGCCCCCATGGGAGCCAGTCTCAGAGAACCCCAAGAGTCGGCCAAGGGGACCCCGAGAGTCAGTCTTAGAGGACCCCCGATATTCGGTCTCAGGGGCCCATAGTCATACGGGAGTCTCTCCCAGGAGGCAATATTTACTTTCAGGTGGCCCCGAGAGTTAATCTGGGGGTCCGAGAGTTAGTCTCATTTGATCCGCAGAGTGCTGGTCCCAGGAGGCCCCCGAAGGGTAATCTTGGGAACCCTCGATATTTAGCCTCAGACTGTGTCCCGAGTTTTTGCATAAGGGGCCTCGAGAGTCAATCTCAGGGAGCACCCAAAAGTTAGTCTCAGAGTGCTCCCGGGAGTTAGTCTCAGGGACGTCAGAGAGCTAATTTTGGGGCTTTTAGAGTAATTCCCAGAGGTGCTCCCGAATTTTGGTCTCACGGACCCCGAGTTAGCCTTAGGTCTCAGAGGGCTAATCTGGGCATCCAAGAGGCAGTCTCAGGAGTGCCGTGCCAAAGACTCAGTCTCAGGGGTGCTTCCACACCTCCCGCCTCGAGTGTTAGGCTCAGGGGGCGCCCCAGGGTTAGTTTCAGAAGGCTGCCGGAAGTCATTCTCAGCCTCCATCTCCGCCCCAGAGACAGCCTCAGGGGACCCCCAAGAGCTAATCTGGATGGCCCTGAGAATCAGTCTCAGCCCCCCCCTCAGAGCAAATCTTGGGGGCCCGATAATTAGTCCCAGAGGTGCTGCCGATAACTAATCTAAGAAGCCCCGAGAGATTCCCAAGGGCCCCCAATTCTGATCAAGAAGCGCCGTGAATCAGTCTCAGAGACCCCCTGAGATCTAATCGGGAGAGGGGCCGGAAATTAACCTTGTGAGTGGCACCAAGTGATGGTCTTAGGCGGCCCCAGAGCTAGTCTCAGGTCCCCCAAGAACTGATCTCGGAAGCCCGAGTTATTTTCAGGGGAACTTTCAGTTCTAGTGTAAGGAGGGCCGGAGACCTAATCTCAGAGATCCGACAATTAGTCTCACGAGGTCTCCAGGAGTTAGTCTCAGGGGTCCCCTGAAGCTGCCCTCGGGTGCCCCCGAGAGCTAGTCTCAGTAAGCATCCCTCCCCTTCCTCTCCCTCTCCCGGCTCAGAGTTATCCTCAGGCCCCATGAGAGTAAGTTCCAGGGGGTCCCAGTAGGTAGTCCAGGGGCGCAGCCAGAGCTTTCGTATGGGGGGGGCACACCAACTTTGAGGGGCACCCCGGGGAAAAAAGGGCACTTTTTAACGTAACCTAAAAAACTTACTATATCTTTGTTTATATAATTTTTTGGGCATCTTTGGTTCAATATAAATGCAAAGAAATCATTGACGGAGAAGGAAAACTCGATTAAAACCGAAAAAAGGAACGAAATATCACCAAAATGTCATGGAAGTAGCCAAAACACTACTTTTTTGGATAGATTTAAGGGCAGCCAACTCATGCAAGTACTTAACATCAGAGAAATCAGCGGAGCATGTGATATCTGTTACAATGTGCAGGTTAACCCGCGCCCCACCGGGGGGTCCGGCGCCACCTTCGCCCCACCGGAGGGGCCATCGATGGCCCCCTCTAACTCCGAAAATATGGGCGTTAGCGCAAATCTGCAAAGTGCAATAGAAAGCTCGCGTGAATTCAGTAAGAAATTACTTCGCATGTTTTAGTGCTCAGGTCAATGGTTTGCCCTCCAGAGGTCAAATTAGGTCAAGATCGGCTATTTTCACTCAAATATGCAATGATTAAGCAAACTGGGCATAACTCTTATGTCATTAGAGCTATTGAGGCCTGGTAAAGTACATTTGATAGCAAATTGCCAGTACTTTTTCCGCTATGTGGAACGTAAAGACCTCCCGCCAGTGGTTTGACCGCCAGAGGTCACCTCGTGACCTAATATGACCTGAGGTCACGAAAGGTCAAAAAGTGACCTTGCCGTATATCAAATGAAAGCCAGTGACAAGACAAACACTATGGTGTTTGTTTCACCGCTCTGGCTCAATTAGGTCAAAAGTTATTGTCAAAATACTGTTTTTGACCTCTGGTGACCTTGCATGACCTTGGAAAAGTCAAAGGGCAAATATGACCCCTGGAATCCGTGAAAGGGTGTCCAAAAACGTTGTTCTGAGCAGTCTGAGTATTTTCAATCATTTTTGTGGCTTTTTTATCATGAAATAGCTTTTCCCCATGCTTTTCCAATGGGAGAGGTCGCCTCGTGACCTGACCTCAGGGCACGAAATCGAAAAAATCCCGGATATACACCTTGTAGACCCTAGAGGGGTCATGAAGTGTAGGAAGTTTTAAATCGATCGACTTTGAAATATAGCTCTTACAGAGCTCTAAAGGTGAAGTGAGGTGACCTTGGTTGACCTCGTCTGGTGACCTGACCTTGGGTGACCCGGGGTAAAAAATTTCAGGGATGATGGGACAGTGTCCCAAAACCGGGGTGCTGGGTGCAGAACGACACCCAGTCAAACAGAATTTTCCACTCACTTTTATATTTATTTTGCTGAATTTTCCACTCACTTCCAACAATACTACTACTGTTGAACTTTACTCAACAATACTTACTACAAAGGCCAGTTCCATTGCCTCCTCTACCAACGTCCACTGGAAAAGAGAGCAGCAGAATCGAATAGAAGATCGCCAAATTAACTCAGCTCTTATGGGCTTCTTTCGCTTTTCTGAAAGAAAATCTGGCGATTTCTATTTTCTGGCCAATTATACCTGGCATCCTTATCTCCACCGATTTCAGTGGAACAACTGAATCCAAATTCTGGCGCGGGCAAGACGCTCAGTGCCCCCTGCCCCACCGGAGAAAGTTCCAATGGGTGAACACCGCCACTAAATTCCACCACTCACAAAATTGGTGAGTGGAAAATTAGACACCCTAGCCTTGTGTTGCCAAAAAAATGAGCTGACCGCTTGAAAGATACATTTCTGGAAAGCAGTTTATCTGTGCACATGATTTCTAGGCTTACGTCCTTGAAAAGTTGTTTTGTATTTCTGGTACCGAGAATAGTGAAAAACCATTTTGGTCATATTGTTGTTAAAAGCAATTATCTTGAAATTTCTATGCTAAGCAGCATATTTTTCGACATTGTATGGTAGAAAATTGACCATTTATTGCGAAGAAAATAATTTTTATCTATATCAGCCTTTCATTGCTGCGTCCACGCCCTGTGACACCCAAATCCACTCACGACACCCTACGACACCCTAGGCATAAATACGCTGATATTTAAGTTGAGCTGAAAGTGTCCGGTGCTTGAATACATTGTAGCTCTAAATTTTTATTAGATGGGTTTTGGGCAACAAGAATGCATCCAGTTACCCTTCAAACATCGGCACTTTTTGTATGGCTGGTCTACGGCGTGGACTTACCAAATCGCCGTCTTTACATCTAGTAAATAAATGCGGCATCTTTAGGCTTTTGAAAGGCCGGTTTCTTATTCGTTATTGATAAAACATTGCCAGTCTTCCTCTGGTGTGTTTTTAGTTGTATAATTTTCTAGTCTATAAAGATTTAGAAAATTGATTTAGAACAATTTTTGAAATGCAAATTATGTAGCTCATGCGACCGGCAAGCGGCAAGCCAAGGCAAGCGATTAGAAATTTAAAGTAGTAGTCGCTCTGACGCTGTCGCAACCCGCCGCGCCTGGCTGATTGTAGACGAAAGGAAGAAACAACAGAAAGAAGGCTGTAGCTTCGATTAGATTGATAGAAAGGAGCATATTTATATGAAGATGAGTAGATATGTCAAAAGGAGCAGGGAATTGACAGGCAAAGAATAGAAACTTTTAGCAAGAGTCTGGAAGAGTTTATTGCCATGATAGAAAGTTTGTAGTTTCGTCTGGGTTAGTTAAGTGAAACCAAGGCTCTACGGGCCCTAGCATAGGTGCATGCGAGGTGCAGTGATTGAGGTCAGGAGTGGCCTCCAAAATTCCGATAACTATAGGTATAGGTATAGGAGGGCGTTGTCCCGGACAGAAAAACTATACAGTGTATGGTTAGATAATTGATTTTGGCACTAGGTATTGCATGAAAAAAACCTTTCATTTCACCACCTGCCGGTCTCGGAGGCCCCTCTGCAGAGTTGGCCTAAGGGGGCCCCGATATTTCGTCTCAGGGGCCCTTTAGAGCTGGTCGTGTGGGAGAGGAGAGGAGGGGCACAAGAGTTTGTCTAGGGAAGCCCTCCAAGAGTTGATCTTCATCCCACAAATGTTAGTCTTCGTGGCTCCCAGAGTTCTTTCCCCCGAAGGTTGGTCTCAGAGGCCCCCAAAAAGTTTTTATTTGTGGCAATTCACGAATTCCTTTAAAAAAATTGGAGACTGCATTAGGAGGTTTCAGTTGGTAAAGATTTACCTAATTAACCCAAATTTTCACATGGTAATGGTCAAACAATGCTGCTTGGGGACGATTTAAAAATATTTACTTGAGAAAATTAAAGGAAATATCCATCCCTCAGTTCAAACAAGGACTCTGAGAGTTTACCACCTGAGTACCGAAATTGGAAAATTTTACTCCGCCATACATTTTGAGGAATTTTCCACTCACTCGCCATACATTCCGAGCTGAATTTTCCACTCGACACCTAGCACAAAACCTATTTTGGGTCACTGTGATGGGAAAATGATGCAGTGAGAGGTAGAGCCCTCAACTGCGGTGCTGCGCCCCGTCGTTTTTCTGCTATCCCGGAAAAACCTTAGGGGGGCCATCGATGGCCCCCCTCCCCGGTGGGGCGAGGGTTAAAGCATATTGGAGTCGAAAATTTTTCTGTTATGCCCACTGGTTTTGTCGTGACGAGTGAGCCCTAGCTGAATGCGGATTAAGTTCCTTGCCTCCCACAATCGCCGTGGGACGAGGAGTAGTATAGTGTCTTTGGAAGAACACATTTTTGCTGCCGGAAAAATTTGGGAGATACCTTTTGAACACGTTTATTAAGTTCCATATTCGCAAGGCTCGGTCCCAGTTAAGAGTAAATAAAAGGTGAACAGACCGGTGGTTTGGATGGGGATGGTGTGACAGGGCTGAAAATTGTGAAAACTATTTCTTCATCTAAATTAATTAATAGAAATCCTGGTTTAGGGGACTGTGCTCTGAGCTCAGGGGCACATGCCTTTTTATCATCCCTTCCCAGAATCCACCAGTATAATAAGCAATTTATATAACCAGGGGTGCCTAGGTATCACAAGCCGTTTTAGAGATTCCTCATTCCCCGTTAGCTCCGTTTTACAAGGGGAGTTTCCATTGGGTTCTTATTCCCAATCTATTCAAGACCAGCTCTGGGGCCCCCAAGTGTGGATCAGAGGCCTCCAGAGCAACTTCCCCCATCCCCCCCAGATGTGCCTCCAGGGAATAGACTAGCTCAGTGACCCCGCCCCAAGATGATGGGAGTTGGCCTTGTGTTCGTATTATCTATCTATTCAAGATCATCTCAGGGGCCCCTGATGTAGATCAGGGCCACAGAGCAGCTCATGCTTCACTCAGGGACTAGACTAGCTCATTGGTCCCAGAGATGAGGTCATCAGACTAGCTCAATGGGCCACAGATAGACTCATGGGGCCTTAAACCAGTTCAAGAAGCCCCAGAACAGTTTAAGGCGCCAGATCACTTCAGGGGGCCTCAAGCCAACTTAAGGGGCTCTCACAAGCTCATCGCACGGACCAGCTCAGGGTACCCTCAGAACCTAGATCCGCTCTTGGGCCCCAGATCAGCTCTTGGGGCCCCAGATCAGTTCAGGGGCCTCAAGTCAGGTCAGGGGGCAAGATCAAGTCAGGGGCACTAATTCAGCTCAGGAATCCCTCACCAGCTCGGGGCCCAAGCAGTTCAAAAGCCCCAGAGCTGCTCAGGGGACACCAGATCGGCCCATAGGGCACCAGATCAGCCTAGGGGACAAACAATAAAATCAGTGGTCCCCGACCAGCTCGGGACCCAGATCAGTTCGGGAATACCAGATCAAGTCAGGAGGCACTTAATCAGCTCAGGAGCCCCATACCATCTCAGGGACCCTCACCAACCCCTGTGGGCCCATCTCAGCTCAAGGCCTGGGAGCTGCTCAGGAAATCACGTAATTAACCTAGGCGGCCCGGGTCAGCTTAAAGGGCATAATATTATCCATGGGGCACCAGACTAGCTCAGAGGAATAAGATGGGCTCAGGAGACACACTGATGACTCAGCAGGCTCCAGATCGACTCAGGGGGCATTAGTTAAGTTCAGGAGGCAGTATATCTGCTCAGGGTGCACCAGATCGATCAGCACAGGGGGCATGTTCAAGTCAGGGGCACTAAATCAGCTCAGGGATCCCTCACCAGCTCCGGGCCCAATCAGTTCAAAAGCCCCAGAGCTGCTCAGGGGACACCAGATGCCCATAGGGCACCAGATCAGCTCCGGGGACAAACAATCAGATCAGTGGTCCCCGACCAGCTTGGGAATACCAGATCAAGTCAGGAGGCACTTAATCAGCTCATGAGCCCATACCATCTCAGGGGCCCTCATCAGCCTCTGTGGGCCCAGCTCAGCTCAGGGCTTTAGATCTGCTCATGAAATCACGTAAGGAGGCCCAGATCAGCTAAAAGGGCACCAGCTTACTCAGGGGGGCATCATATGGGCTCAGGAGGCACCAGATCGACTAAGGGGCATTAGTGCAGCTCAGGTGGCACCAGATCAATCCGCTCGGGGTCCAGATCAGCTCCCAGCCCCCCAGACTATGGCAGGAGCCTGAATCAGCTCAGGGAGCAACATAACAGCTCAGGGGACACAAGGTGGACTCAGGGCCCACCAAACCAGCTCAGGGGGGGACCAGACCATCTAAGGAGACATCAATAATCAGTTGAGGGGGTACCTAATCAGCTGAAGAGGCACCATATTGACTTAGGATACAGAATCAACTTGGGGAGGCATGATATCAGCTCGGGGACCCGAATCAGCTCAAGGGGCACTAAATCAGCTATCAGGGCACCAAACAAGTTCGGAAGCATTAGACTAACTCAGAGAGCATTATATAGGTTCAGGAGGCACAATTATTTGCTCAGTGGGGCTCTCGATTGACTCAGGGGCACCAGATCAGCTTAGAGGGCAAGTAATCAGCTCAAGGGGCCCCGAGATGAGCTCAAGGAGCACCAGATTGGCTTCACCCGTACGATTATTGGCGACGATGATGCAATAGGTAGACACATACTAGGTGCCCATACTCTTCCCGGGTGCTTGGAAAGGCGACAGAATGCCCTAGCTGACCGAGAAAGGTATAAAGTTGTCCAACAATAGTTTCAATCGCTACATGCGGTCCAGTTAAATCTAGGTTCAACGGCTAGGGCTCTAAATTTCGAGCGGCACGGCCCAAATTGGGTACACCACCTGGCAATCAAAAGGGCACCCTGGCAGTGATGGGGGCACGTGCCCCCTGTGCCTTCCTGGCTGCACCCCTGGACAGTAGATCAACTCCGGGAGGCATTAAATAAGTTAGGGGCCCGGATCAGCTCAAGGGGCACTAAAACAGCTAAAAGTACACCAGGCAAGCTCGGAGGCATCAAACTAACTCAGAGAGTATTTTATAGGTTCAGAAGGCACACTTATTTTCCCAGGAGGGCACCAGATTGACTACGAGGGCACATGATCAGCTCCAGGGGGCACCAGATGAGCTCCGCCCGTACGATTATTGGCGACGATGAGGCATTATCTGGAAACGGATTACGTGCCTATGCTCTTCCCGGGTGCTTGGAAAGGCGACAGAATGCCCTAGCTGACAAAAAAGGCACTTAGTTGTCAAACAATAGTTGAAATCGCTAAATGCAGTCTAGTTACATCTAGGTTCAACGGCGCAGGGCACTAAATTTCGAGTGGCACGGACCAAAGAGGGTACACCACCTGGCAATCAAAGGGCACCCGGCACCGATGGGTGCACATGCCCCCTGTGCCCCCTGGACGGTAGATAAACTCAGGGAGGCATTAAATAAGTTCAGGGGGCCCAGATCAGCTCAAGGGGCAATAAAACAGCTAATAGGGCAGCAGGCAAGCTCGGAGGCATCAGACTAACTTAGAGAGCATTATACAGGTTCAGAAGGCACAAATATTTATTCAGGGGAGGGGGGCACCAGATTGACTACGAGGGCATCAGATCAGCTCAGAAGGCACATGATCATCTCCAGGGGGCACCAGATGAGCTCCACCCGTACGATTATTGGCGACGATGAGGCATTATCTGGAAACGGATTACGTGCCTATACTCTTCCCGGGTGCTTGGAAAGGCGACAGAATGCTTTAGCTGACCAAAAAGGCACTTAATTGTTAAACAATAGTTGAAATCGCTAAATGCGGCCTAGTTCCATCTAGGTTCAACGGCGTAGGGCACTAAATTTCGAGCGGCACGGCCCGAAGGGGGTACACCACCTGGCAATCAAAAGGGCACCCGGCACCGATGGGGGCACGTGCCCCCTGTGACCCCTGGCTGCGGCCCTGGGCAGTAGATAAACTACGGGAGGCATTAGATAAGTTCAGGGGCCCGGATCAGCTCAAGGGGCACTAAAATAGCTAATAGGGCACCAGGAAAGCTCGGAGGCATCAGACTAACTCAGAGAGCATTATATAGATTCAGAAGGCACAATTATTTTCTCAGGGGGGCACCAGATTGACTACGAGGGCATCAGATCAGCTCAGAAGGCACATGATCAGCTCCAGGGTTCAAGACCAGCGCTCAGGGGGCACCAGATGAGCTCAAGGGGCACCAGATTATCTCTGCCCATACGATTATTGGCGACGATGAGGCATTATTTGGAAACGGATTACGTGCCTATACTCTTCCCGGGTGCTTGGAATGGCGACAGAATGCCCTAACTGACCAAAAAGGCACTTAATTGTCAAACAATAGTTCAAATCGCTAAATGCAGTCTAGTTCCATCTAGGCTCAACGACGTAGGGCACTAAATTTCGAGCGGCACGGCCAAAAAAGGGCACACAACCTGGCAATCAAAAGGGCACCCCGGAACCGATGGGGGGCACGTGCCCCCTGTGCCCCCCTGGCTGCGCCACTGAGGTAGTCTCATGGTACCCCGAAATACTGGTTTTGGGGAACGTAAGTACTGATTTGCGGGAAAAGTGTTGTTTTCGGGGGTCCCCAGATACTGGTTTCGGCACCATGTGAAGTGCTAGGCCCCTGGAGATCTCTGCTCGATCCAGAGGGCGGAGGGAGGGGCGGTGGGTGGTGGTCCTGGATGGCTTAACACTGGCATAGCAATACAAGCCTTGTACAAGGAACAAAGTTCCCCATAGTCCACCTATCAGAGACCCAAAGTCCAAGGAAGTACTCACCTCCCCAAGCTCCGGGATCTCCAGCCAATGGCTAGGGAGGAGTAAATGGGCGGTTTCATTAGTATGACCGTCCACGGAATAGGTTTTGTGTAGTATCTGGGACACACTTCTATATCCCTTTTATTGAGCGTCCTTTTCCTTTCAATTTCTTTTAGCTTTTAGAATACAATCCAGAAATATCGCTCGAGATCCAATGCTCAAAGAATATTTTCGAAAACCATATGCCTCGGAAAAATGTATCTATGCCCATTGCGTACCAAAAAAGGACAAATTAAAACCTGTCGATCAGGCACAATTACCGAAAGAAAGGCAAAAATCCATCTAGTTTTAGCATCCATAATAGCAAATCGAACAGGGAATTTGACACTTCAGCTGATTTTTAATCTATTAGCTTAATCCCAATAACTACCGTCCTAATTATTCTGAAATAAGCAACTTCCAAATATGTTCGTAGGAAACCAGACAAACAAGGGCAATGACAGAAATTGATGAGCATAATCCCAAAAAGAAAAATAGGGATAAAAGGTTGAAAATAACAATAACAAAATGATCCAAGGCGATATGTATCCCAGGCGCCTATTGTTTTGGTAATTTGCCCATTTACAACATTGCAAGGGTAAGAAAGAAACTGTGGTTCTGGTGAGTTCATCAGGATATTTCCGCGGAATAGACGTTATATGGCGTCCGGAACACACTACCATATCCCCTGTATTTTTATTCATTTTTTCCATTTCTTTGGAAATTTTCTGATTAAAGAGTTCATGAATTCGACAACCGGAAAGAGTTGGTAATCATTTCCTGTAGAAGACCATTTCTTCGTACTCAAAACGACTGACCTTCAATAACTTCATGCCTGATTACCAGAGTGAGTTGAGGTAGAGTCGGGTTTAACATCATGCACGCAGCAACATTAAATTTCCCAAAATGTGCCACAAAGCTGTTATTATAGCCACGCTGCCATATATGTAGGTATGGGCCAGCCTTAATATTTGGTGGCCTAAATTTACCAACACTTGGTCAGATCGAGAAAAATCAAACTATTAACAAAATAAGAACAAACATTTAAAGGGAAGTTGGCACCTTCATAACGTGATTCTAACTGAGATAGTCAAGTTGTAAAGCAAGTCAGAAAACCCGGTACTCAATAATAGCCGTTTTCACACGAGGAATAAAGGGAATTTAGTTCCTACTGTTTACCATCCTAAAGGTAAACAGTAGGTACTAGGTAGTTGCATTTCTGGAGCACCAGTTTTGTATTCATGAAAAGATTTAAGCTCTTAAGTATGATAATAAATATTTTTTTACATATTTAGGAGGGCATATCGCACAAAGATACATTTCTGCTCTGTAGAGCAACATACGCATTTGTGCTAGTAGAAATTCATTGGTATTGGGATTTGTTCATACCCTTGGGATTTTTCCCAGGATCCGGGGTTACTGGTATCGAAGACGGGATTATCAGGATCTATTTTTTTCAACGTCATTGGAATTTCTCAGTTCAAAGACAAACCCAGGGGCAATGGTGATGGGGCGAGGACTCCTTTGGACTGAGCCAAAACACTGCAAATGAACCGACATTGTCCCCACGCGAGGTCTGATGGGTGTTCTGGAAGTTGAATGGGGAACCCAAGTGCCGCCCAAATGTTGGTCGCAGGGCGATGGCGAATTCAGGACTTTATTGGGGACCTTTCTCGCTTTTCTCGCTCCTGCCTCGTAGCAGCCCCCCGGCTCTGTAGTTATTATAACGAATCTGATATTTTCCAGGGGGACTAGATCCCTCCATCCACCTGCGTAGCGTTTGCCACAGGCGGATCTAGAATTGCCGATCGTCGGGGGGGGGGGGTGGGCAGCTTGCGAGGGCGGAGCTATCTGGACTTCCGATCTTCTTTTTTCAGGGCCACTTTTGACCGGGAAAGCTATTACGTGGGCGCAAAATTCTATCGGCAGGTGCTGATTTTTGCATCCTGAGGGGGTGGGAAGCGACGTTTCAGGGGGGGCGCATCGACGTTCGAGGGGTGCCGTGACTATTCCAGGGGGCACCAAGGGTCGCTCGAGAGGGAGGGACACCTTCCCCTTTGCCCCCTGGATCTGCGTATGTCTAGCCCCCCCTTGAACACAGACAGATCCAGGACTGGCCATCGGGGGAAGGCGCCTTCCCTGGGGGCGCCATCCAGACCAGGGGATGCCACTTCTGGCCGACTAAATCTATAAAATGGTTGCCAAAGTTATCTGTGGGCGCTGATTTTCGTATCCTGAGGAGGGGAGTAGGAAGAGACATTTCAGGAGGGGGACACCGACGTTTCAGGTGGCGCCGTGATCATTTCGTAGAGGCACCGTGACCATCTCAAGGCGCAACTTCCCCCCTGGATCCGCGTATGCCTAGCATCCCTTGTACATAAACAGGTTCATGATTATCAATCAGGGGGGGCATCGGGACTAGGGTGTGACACTTTTGGCCGGGAAAAACTTTCAGGTGGGCGCAAAACCTTTCGGCGGCGGGGGCCGATTTATGCATCCTGAAGAGGGGAGTAGGAAGTAAAATTTCAGGGAGGGCGGACACCGGCCTTTCAGGGGGCGCCGTGACCATTTCAGGGGGCATCAAGTGTCGTTCGGGAGGGATGAGCACATGCCTTCTTTGCCCCTGGATCTGTGTATGCCCGGCTTCCCTTGAACATAGGCAGATCCAGGATTGGCATTCGGAGGGAGGGGCACCCTCCTGTAAGGGGGTGCCTTCCCTTCCCCACGTGGGGTGTCATCTAGACCAGGCGCGCCTTTTCTGGTCGACAACTCACCAGGTGGGCTCCAAATATTATCATTGGGCGCCGATTTTCGCATCCTGGGGGAAGTGGCATATCAGGAGGCGCCATCAGCCTTTTAGGGCTGCAGTGACCGTTTCAGGGAGCGCCGATGGGCGATGGAGGCATCTGCCTCCTTCGATTCACGTATGTCCCTGTGTCCGCCATTAACTTGGGGGTCCTCAGGTGGAGATCCAAGGGGGTGGGCGAGGGTGTGGCCGCTTCCCTTTGGGATAGGATTAAGCACTGCAAGGCGGCTCTCTTTGATATCAGATGGGCGTTGATGGGAAGCTCAAACGCCACCCAGATATTGGCCAAGGCAGTGGCGGATACAAAGGTGGAGGGCGCTCGAACCCAAATATGTACTTATAATAAATGCATAGTTAGATTCCGTTTTGAGCAAACTGCGGAGGAGGTTTGAGCCAGCAGCCCCTCAATGTATTCCTGGATCCGCCACTGGTTAAGTGGCCCACAAGTTGGGCTGGGGTCCCACGAGTTAGTTTAGGTCCGCAGAAGAGTTGGTCTGGATATCCCGAAAGTTGGTCTCGGGGGTTCTCAAGAGCTAGTCTGAGTGGTTTTAAATCGTTTATCCCGGGGGCTGTAAAGAGTTTATCTCGGGGCGGTCCAAAATTGTTTGTTACGAGGGCCCAAAGTATCAGTTTTGGAGTGACCTTACGATTAGTCTCAGGACCCTACCCGGAATGACTTAGTCAAGGGGGCACAATACACTGTCCTGGGGGCGATTTATTTTTACTGGTGATGAAATTATTCGTCTGCCGCCCCGCGCCCAGCCCCACTGGAGGCATGGAATTTGTATTGGGACATTTCCACAAAAGGGTGTGTTACTTCCTTTCAAAGCGTTCCATAACCGCACCGATTCTGACTAACACAGAATGTAATATATCTGCAAACTCTAACTAATCAGATCGTTTGTGTGGCAACATTTTTTTCTGTGATATATTGATAAATATAAATGATATAAATGGTATATTGAATAACGGGTTTCCCGGCACCCTTTACAGCTTGGCTATCTCAGTTAACACGCGCATTGACGGAGGGCGGATACCCGCCCCCCTCCCTTTGGGGTTTTCGGAGACAATAGAAAAAACGGCGGCGCGTAGCGCCGCCAATTTTTGCATTTTATATAACTCGACCCTGACCTAACCTCAGGTCAGGACAGATCCTTGATTTGACCTAGCAAGGTCAAATTATATACCATTCGATTCGGCTGCTTGCTGGGAGGATTCATATCGTTCAATTCGTTTTGCTTTATCTTTACTTGTTCAGACGTAATGGCCAAAAAAACTTAATTTACATGTTATCCCTATGACTGCATGTCTTGGCCTTTCGTGACCTTAAATGTGACCTGACAAAAAAATGGTTCAAGTATTTTCGATGGAGAAGTGGATGGGCTACCCAACGCCGTTTACTGTTCTTCGCTACCTACCGTGGTTCTCGAGATCTTAGGGGGGCGGGTACCCGCCCCCTCGCCAAAACGAAGGTGGCTCAGACCCCCGTCAATGCGCGTGTTAAATCACGTTATAAAGGTGCAGCGTTGTCTTTAAAGGGAATGTGGCACCTTGGTCCATACGCGTCGGAAAAGGGGGGCCAGGGGACCTGGCCCCCACTTTTTGGCCAAAAATTTCCTGATCCGTCAAAATGAGAGAAAGCCGGACATTCTTATATCCAGCCGCTGCAGAAGGCAACGAGGAGCCTAAATTCGAACAGTTTTTGGTCCTGATGTTGAAAATTTTTTGTTAGTATCAGGTTGAAGTTTGGCTGGCCCACCCACTTTTTTGCCGGTGGCAACACTTATGCCTTGGTCGAATCATGGAATTTAGTGAAATTAGGGGAACTTTTAGCCAAAAATAATAAAACCACTCATCATTTCTCTGAAAAATGTTCAATAAGCTCAATATTTTGTTTTTAAAAATACTCCTCTAGGAAAATAAGTAAATACCTGCCTGTGGTGATGTAATGACCTGGTAACCACTACCATACTTGAAATGCTTCAAGGGCTTCGATTGGCTGTTGCTCATCGTGACGTCAGCATATGTCGTCACACCAGCAGCTCTCAACAATGGCCGCCCGGCGAGGGGTTGACGAGGGGTTGGTGTCAGGTAGGTTTTAGCTTTTTTCTACGGAAATATCGAGTTCCAAGACAAATGATATATGGAGTACCGGGCTTTCCGACTTGCTTTACAGCTTGGCTATCTCATTTACAATCAGGTCGTTATGAAGGTGCCATATTCCCTTTAAGCATTGCATATGCTGCAATGCTCAGAGTCGGGTGCCAACCGGTTTAGACATCCCATTTTCGGACTGCTATCCGAAAATCCGTGCATTTGTCCGGGATATGTGGCAGCGCTCATGGGAGAACCACCCTAAGGGCAGTAAAATACGGGTGCTGAAGCCCAAATTAGGGGTATGGTCGTCGGCCAGTGCGCAGTGCAGGAGAGAGGAGATTCTCGCCAGGCTGAGTACGGGCCACACATGCGCGACACAGCCGTACCTCGTCTGCGTTGATGGTCCGCTGGTGTGCCCGTGCTGCGACGGGCGACTCACGGTGGCACACGTGTTAGTAGATTGTCGTGATTCCAAGACTGAGAGGGCGATATACCTGACGGGGGCTCCTTCTCTGGAGGAGCTGTTCGGAGAACGCCGCACTGCTGACATTTATAATATTGTTTTATTTCTAAACAAGGCTAACTTTCATGTTATTTGCTCGCCTGGAGGTAGCCGCCCCTGAAATGCACGGTCTACTGTTATCGCCGACTCTTTGACAATTTTTTTCTTTTAATTTGTTCTACCATCGACCCATCCAGGGATGTAGCCAGGGGGCGGCAGGGACAGTCCCCCCTGAGGGCCCGAGGAGCCCCTCTGAGGACATGAGCCGCGCGACGAGCGGCTCGCCCGCATTGTGCTCGTTGGCCAAATTTGAAATTTTATATCAGATGAGCCCTCTTAAGCCCTCTTCAGCACTCTATTCTGGAACAAGCATGGCCCTTTTTACACATCAGATCCCTTATGGCGCTGTCGCAGGGGCCCTTTTCGGGGCGCCGCCCCTCCCCCCCACCCGAGCGAAATTCTGGCTACGCCCCTAGACCCATTGTTTTTATCTGTGTCTCATTACCGCATTTTAAACTTGACTGGGCCTAGCAGTACCCCGGTGTGTAATTTTATTATTTTGTTATGGGCGTCATATGACCCTGACATCGGCGCGCCCCTAAACCTAACCCTGGGCAAGGAGCGCTCCACCGTTCGAGGCACGAATTTCCGTTAGCTTGCACACCCCAGCGTACGGCACCAAGACCGTTAAGTTCACAGAAAACCCAGCGAAAATATTCTAGAATTCAGCCTTCAGATATAAATAATGCAAAATTTGACAGAACGTTTCCAATTCAACATCAGATTTTAAAACTTGCGAATTATGTATCACACTTTGCAACGACTTGGATGAGAACCAAAAGATGACGACACATGCAAATATGTATATCCCGACAGAAGGTTCGAAATGTAAAATTATCAATTTGTAAACAAATGGGCACTATCTGCCCAATCAGCCTGCTTAAAGGCAATATTTGACCAAAAGCAGAAACTGTTCCAATAGACCAATTTTCCAGAATAACCAATACAAATCACCAAAAATCAGCCCCCTAAGACCCACCACATTAGGTACGTTTCACAGAGTTTGAATTGGTCACCATCAAATTCTAAATAAATTGTGTAAATGATGTATAACTACTGCTCTGCAGAAGACTGTACCTATGCAGCATACCAATATTCTTTCAATGATGTTTCTGAAAACTCATGCATATATGCACTAAGTTTCAACAGCTAATCAATTTCAAATATGTCAATACTTTATATATATATATATATATATATATATATATATATATATATATATATATAGCAAGGTTCTTTTTTCCTCCTCCCTTACTTAATTCCTGAACCCACTTTTAGCGCTCCTGGGTCGCCTGTGCCTGGCGCTGATGGCCGGGGCAGGGTGCCCCTGGTGGGGGGCTGGTGTCACCGCGGTTCACCGGCGGCTGGCCGTCTGGCCGTGGGCGGGTTACGTCCGCTCTGCGGCTGCGTTTCGCCGGTCGCCGTACCTGGGGCGGCCGCCTGCCGCCCGCCGCGGCGTCCGTCTGCAGCTGCATGTCCGCAGCGGCCACTCTGCATTCTCAGCGATCGCCGCGCCCGGGCGGCCTCCCGCCGTCCGGGGCGGAGGCCGCTCGACGACTGCGTCTCGGCACTCGCCGCGCCCTGGCGGCCTCTCACCGTCCGGCGCGGCGGCCACTCGAGGGTCGCGTCTCGGCGATCGCTGCGCCCGGGCGGCCTCTCGCCGTCCGGCGCGGTGTCCTCCCTGCGGGTCCATGTCTCCCGTCGCCGCGGTGGGGTGGCCTCCCGCCACCCGCCGCGGCGGCCACTCTGCGGTCTCAACGATCGCCGCGCTCTGGCGACCTCTCGCCGTCCGGCGCGGCGGCCGCTCAACGGCTGCGCCTCGGCGGTCGCCGTGCCTTGGCGGCCTCTCGCCGTCCGGCGCGGCGGCCGCTCGACGGCTGCGTCTCGGCAGTCGCCGCGCCCTGGGGGCCTCTCACCGTCCGGCGCGGCGGCCGCTCGACGGCTGCGTCTCGGCGGTCGCCGTGCCTTAGCGGCCTCTCGCCGTCCGGAGCGATGTCCTCTCTGCAGCTCCATGTCTCCGGTCGCCGCGGCGGCTACTCTGCAGTTTCAACGACCGCCGCGCCCTGGCGGCCTCTCGCCGTCCAGAGCGGTGTGCGCTCTGCGGCTGCACGTCTCCGGTCGCCGTGTGGCGGCATGGCGTCTTTCTCTGCGGCCGGGATCTGGCCCGGCGGTTGTGTGCACTATATTGTTCCGCTCTTTTGTACTGGTACTCATGCATTTCATAATATTGCTTAGCGTAATCATGCCGCCCGGCGCTAGGATTTTAGAGTGCGCACCCATTGTTTTGTTCGTTTTTTACCGCTGTAGTGTTTTGCATGTGTGTGTTGTCGCAAAATACATGTATGGATGGAGGTGGGGATGAAAAAGGAAAATGAAGCACATGCACTGTGAAACCACAAGAATGACAAGAATCTGTAAATGATGAAATTGTCAAATTTTACAGAAAATGTGTAAAACACGTGATATTCAGCTCCAGAATGAACCTATGTGTAGTTTACCACATAGTTTGTAGCTTAACATTAACAATTAAAACACAAAATGGTTCTTATTTGAGTAGCCTTGAAACACAATTGTCAAACCAGTACCTACATTATAAATCATGTTAAGTTCAAAGAAAACTCAAATCACAAATCACCTAGAAGTCAACCTGAAGATATTAATAATGCTTAGTTTGATAAAAAAATTTCTAATTGAATATCATCAGGTTTTGAAATTGGGAAACATATATCCAGCTTCACAACCACTTGAGAGAACCAGAAGACGATGAAACATGTGAATTTAACCAACAGATATACAGAGATCACATGGAAATCAACCCTCTGAACTAAATGATGCATACCCTGACAGAATATTTAAGCTTCAACATCCTTAAGATGTAAACACATGAATATGAACTTCCCAATCTGTACCACACGTAAGGACAATACTTAACGAAAAACAAAAACATTCAAACAGGTGAATTTCCCAGAATATTTTGTACAAATAAAATGAAATCAAGACCCACCCCATTAAATATTTCTTTGAAAAGTGGGAATTCAACATTATCAGATAGTTAATAAGTTCAGTACATCATTTTTACTGCTCCACAGAAGACTGCAGCTCATCAGAATATAAATAATTTTGAGTTTTCTAAAAACCCATGAACCCATAAACTGGATTTTATCAGTTTACCAAATACTTTTTTAGAAAAATGGATTTCACATTTTAGTGATTTCAACATAATCAAATATTTAATAAATTGGGTACATTATCTGTACTGCTCCGCAGAAGGCTGCAGCTCATCAGAATATCAATCACTTTGGGTTTTTCTATAAATTTAAGCACCCATGGACTAAATTTCATCAGCTTCTAAATCACATTTATTTTTAAGAAAATAATTCATATTGCAATGAATTCAGCATTATCAAATAATTGGTCTTAATAAATTGGGTATATGATTTGTACTGTTCCACCGAAGACTGCGGCTAACCAGAACATCGATAATCAAGGGATTTATAAACAAAATTCACACACCCACAAACTGGATTCCATCAGCTAAACAAATACCTCTTTATTTTCAAGGAAAACACTTCCTATGGCTGGCAACATAAGCGTACAACCTACTCTGAATGGTCTCGTGCCAGATGTGTGTGCAGAGTTTTTCTATAAATTTAAGCACCCATGAATTGATTTTCATCAGCTTCACAAACACATTTATATTTAAGATCATTTTTCATATTTTAATGAATTCAGGATTATCAAATAATCAATAAATTGAGTATATAATTTTTACTGTTCCGCAGAAGACTGCGGCTAACCAGAATATGGATAATCATGGGATTTATTTAAAAATTCATACACCCACAAACTGCATTCCATCAGCTTAACAAATACCTATTTATTTTCAAGAAAAACACTTCATATGGCTAGCAGCATAAGCCTACAACTTACTCTGAATGGTCTCATGGTAGATGTGTGTGCTAATTTTTTCTATAAATGTAAGCACTCATGAACTGATTTTCCATCAGCTTCACAATCACATTTATACTTAAGATCATTTTTCATATTTTAATGAATTCAGGATTATCAAATAATTAATAAATTGAGTATATGATTTTTACTGTTCCGCAGAAGACTGCGGCTAACCAGAATATGGATAATCATGGGATTTATTTAAAAATTCATACACCCACAAACTGGATTCCATCAGCTTAACAAATACCTATTCATTTTCAAGAAAAATACACTTCATATGGCTAGCAGCATAAGCCTACAACTTACTCTGAATGGTCTCGTGGTAGATGTGTGTGCAAAGTTTTTCTATAATTTAAACACTCATGAACTGAATTTCATCAGCTTCACAATCACATTTATATTTAAGATCATTTGTCATATTTTAATGAATTCAGGATTATCAAATAATTAATAAATTGAGTATATGATGTTTACTGTTCCGCAGAAGACTGCGGCTAACCAGAATATGGATAATCATGGGATTTATTTAAAATTTCATACACCCACAAACTGGATTCCATCAGCTTAACAAATACCTATTCATTTTCAAGAAAAATACACTTCATATGGGTAGCAACATAAGCCTACAACTTACCCTGAATGGTCTCGTGGTAGATGTGTGTGCCAAGTTTTTCTATAAATTTGAGCACTCATGACCTGAATTTCATCAGCTTCACAATCACATTTATTTTTAAGAACATTTTTCATATTTTAATGAAGACATCAGTATCAAATAATTAATAAGCTTGGTATATGATTTTTACTGGTCCGCAGAAGACTGTGGCTAACCAGAATATGGATAATCATGGGATTTATTTAAAAATTCATACACCCACAAACTGTATTCCATCAGCTTAACAAATACCTATTTATTTTCAATAAAAATACACTTCATATGGGTAGCAACATAAGCCTACAACTTACTCTGAAGGTTTTCTGCTTGACCACGTGGTAGATGTTTGTGGATGTTTCTAACTAATCAATTGGAAGAGCGCATCTCTAACTTAGTTTTCCTATTTAAACACCTGCCATATCAATTATTTTGACCAATTGATTGGCAGCAACTTTGCAATGACAAACCTACGCATCACACATCTGAATTCCTAAGATATTTGCCCATCAACAATGGCTGCCTGGACATCCAACAATTTGCCAGAAAATTTGGGGTGGCAGCATGGGGTTAATTTCTGTTATCTTGAGAAAAGTTTGCGAAGGGTGAACATATCCCAAGTTTCGTGAACCGTGAGTGCTGCTGATTGGTTAAAATGCTCACGGCAGCATAGGCAGAGGCTAAGTACCCTCCTACCAGAATTGTACTTTTCCCAAGGTGGAACTTTGCCAGATGTAAATTCCGACCGGGCGGGTCGGAACATTCGGTGGAGGGGCTCGCGTACTACTTCTTCCCACGTAGGGATTATGGCTTAGATTTAAGGGAATTTCTATGAATATTCTGAATGAGGATGATTGCAGATCACTTAAAATCATACAATATCTATTTTATAACTGTATTTTGGTCCCAAATGAGCTCTTAGGACCCAAAATGTGAGTATCTAAAACCTACTATTCACCCGGGTAAATAGTAGGAAGGTGAATAGTATGAACTAAGTTCCATTTATTTCCTCGTGTGAAAACGGCTAATATATCGTTTGGCTTGGAACTCGAGATTTCCGTAGAAAAAAAACTAAAACCTACCTACAATGTACCCCCCATGTACCCCTAGCAGCAGACCACAGTTGTCATGGCTGTTGGTGTGACGACATGCTGACGTCACGATGAGCATCAGCCAATCGAAGCCCTTGAAGCTTTTTGAGTATGGTAGTGGTTGCCAGATCATGACATCATCCACAGGCAGATATTTATTTCTTTTCCTAGAGGAGTATTTAAAAATATCGAACTATTGAGCTTATTGTACATTTTTCAGAGAATTCATGAGTGGTTTCATTATTTTCGGCTAAAAGTACGCCTAATTATGCTAAATTCCAGGATTCGATCAAGGTGCCACATTTCCTTTAAAAGGCACAGCAAAATTTCCGTCATGTAAATTTAATAATGCCAAAATATCATACGACAAATATAGGAGATGAGCCCCGGCTACCAAGGGCCCCCGGCCTGGGGGCCCCCGAAGGTAGTCGGACCCCCTTGGCCGAATCCTGGCTACGCCACTGATAGAGCGTAGGTAAGACTTTTTAACTATAAGACTTTAAGACTATAAGACTTTTTGTATCATGCAGATATAATTTTTTCAATGGTGCAATATTTCAAACCGTTAACAGTGTCGTATTTTATCGTGTGTCTATATAAATAGGGTAGAGTGGGGTAAGACGCATACGTTAAGGGAGAATATGTCTGTACCAATCCTGTGTGGATGGAATTGCCTCATGTTTTCTTCGTTAAGTTCTGTGATCTTCTGTCTACGCTCGGATAGAAAGTTGGGACTCTAACGCTATGCGAAGTGCGCGAAATTTGTTTTTTCTTGAGACCATGTAAAAGGCGTTTTACCCCGATAGCGGGGTAAAACGCCCTAGCCCCGGAGCAAAACGCCGTCATATAACACCCAGTGCATACTGTATCTCGTTACATGAACAAGTGGGAACATTGTTGTGATTACGCTTTACGATAATGTTGTGACAAAGTGGGCAAGTTATTCGGGGCATTAAAGCCCGACACAGCAAACATAAGCAGATAGGCTTTTTACCTATTAACGGAAAACGCCAAAGCAATTTAAGATTGAGCCCCAACATATTTTAGGGGGTGCAAAGCACCTTAAAGCGCCTCCGGTTCATTCTGCCTGCAAGTGGTTCTTCTTCGGTATGTCTTCCCATATTCTGGAACAGGATGTCAAGGTAGGATGAGGATGGGTATGTATAATCTGGAAAATTTATTTAACGACGATAGTGGTTCGGGATCGCTATATGCAAACAGTGCTTCGAGCAGATCCATGACGAAAGTAGGTTTTTAATACATTGGCGGATCCAGGAGCAACTTTTGTAGGGGCCAAACCAGCCTTGGGGGGGGTAAATCAAGAAGAAATCTCGAAAACGTAGTATTTAAAAAAACGGCCAAAATTTGGCCTTGGGAGGGAAAAATATACTTTTTTAGGCTTTGGTGGTGACACGGCCCCTTTAGCCCCATTTGGATCCGTCAGTGGTTTAAGACCACCCCTCAAGATGACCAAATGAGAGCAAACGCGAAAACTTTCCTGTTTGCTATAGGAACTAATATTTGAAACTCAATGTCAGAGGCCGGTGACGAACGAAGTGAGAAACGGCTTCTATACTGACAGTTTTTCGTTCTCTGTTGTCCGTCAGAAGCCGGTGACGAACGAAGTGAGAAACGGCTTCTATACTGACAGTTTTTCATCAGAAGCCGGTGACGAACGAAGTAAGAAACGGCTTCTATTCTGACAGTTTTTTTCCGGTCTCGTCGTGGTTGTCTGTTGTTGTTGTCAGAAGCCGGTGACGAACGAAGTAAGAAACGGCTTCTATTCTGACAGTTTTTCCGGTCTCGTCGTTGTCAGAAGCCGGTGACGAACGAAGTAAGAAATGGCTTCTATTCTGACAGTTTTTCCGGTCTCGTCGTCGTCGTTGTCTGTTGTCAGAAGCCGGTGACGAACGAAGTAAGAAACGGCTTCTATTCTGACAGCTTTCCGGTCTCGTCGTCGTCGTTGTCTGTTGTTGTCAGAAGCCGGTGACGAACAAAGTGAGAAACGGCTTCTATACTGACAGTTTTTCGTTCTCTGTTGTCCGTAGTAGTAGTAGTAGTAGTAGTTGTTGTTGTCTGTTCTGAGGACTGGTATCAGATACTTGAAACTTGCAGGGATGAAAGGCAGGAACCCATAAAAAATCCCGACGGCTGCAGATTTTCGAATTTTGCAAAAACTTTTCCAAAATTTTTGACTATATTTTTCTAAACTTTTCTTTTCTATTTTTCTATTTTTAGTCTACAGCTTTCAAACTTACACTCTTTTACACACAAACAATTACCAGTTGTTGCTCAAAGTTTGAAGCAAAAATTTAAATTTGTACTTCCAAAATGATTTTTTGAAACTTTTACCTCCAACTTGTAGTGAAATGCATTACCAAAGTTATAAGTTCGAAACATCTGAAGATATGATGCTAGGTGTTCCAAACTGGATTTTTACAGACAGAATGGACTATTCATTACTGCATAGACACTAAACTGAACCAAAAGCATAATTTTAAAGGTCTGTTTTGGCCCTTTTTCCAAAACATTGCAATTATGGCCTAAAATTTTAATTTATATAACTTTCAAAATTCTGGATATTTTTGAACGCAATTTTCTTTCTTGGGATGGGTATTGCCATTACAACAACATATTCTAAACTCAAATCTCTGAGTTAGTGGGAAATATTTTTCTGCAAAAAAACACAATATTTTTTTGTTTTTTTGGGAATTTATGACTATATATTTCCAAATTTTCTTTTCGAAAATGGTACCAAAACAAAGCCCGGCTCAAGTTCTACAACCGTCTGCCTGACCATACCCGCGCGTCTCCCATAGGTTTTGAGCTATATGATGATAAAGACTGAATTTGATGCGGTTTTCATAGGTTGTAATAGATTCATCACGTGATAAAGGGCCTTTATACTCAACTGAAATATATGGCTCTCACTATACTTGTAGTATGGGAAATTATGAGCTCTGCCGTTTTTGTTTCATGACGCTCCGGCGACTAGCTCGCCACTGAGGGTCAAAATACTTCGATCCCGTTTTTCCCGAAGCAGTAGTGACGTCATTCTGCCCTTCTTGCATGGACGTTCTGTACTGCGGCAATGGGCTGCAGCCGGTAAATTCGTGCAAGAAAGGCATAACATTTCTATCCGAGTGCATACAGCGGCTGGCTAGCCGGTCGGGGCGGACAGGAACCTGACTAGAGGGCAGAGGGTGTCGAGGCGTGTTTAGAGATCCGAGGAAGTGAGCAGTAATGCCCTCAGGCATCTAGGGAACGGTAGCAGGGTCCAGAGGCGTGCTGAGATAGCTCATGGGAGACATTTCGGACGGGGGAGCAGTGAGGATGGGGGGCTGGTACGGGACTGGAGCCTTCCCCGCCATTGCCTCGGAACAGCTTCTGTGTTTGTATTAACCATAGATATTCTGACATTGCAGGGGGGAGTTCAGCCCCTAGCTCCGCCCATTGTATCTACCACCATTTGAATAGCCACCATGTATGTATATAAGCATATGAAAGATTGAAGATTTCGTTGCACTCCGTACCAAATTACCGAACAATATCAATGACAGGCAATCGACCATGCAGATTTCGAATGTAGTATTCAGGTCAACAAAGGTCACTGCGCATGCGCACTGGAACTATTGGTAACAGAGGCTATCTCGGCAGCCTACGGGTCGATTGTCTTGAAATTTTGTGAACAAAAGAATAGCACGGAATATAAGTCAAAAAGTCATTGAAGCTGCACTGCTCCGCGCATGCGCAGAAGAAATTATGAAAATAAACCTGAAAGGTGAGGATATTTCAGAGGAGGACCTGAACAGACGGAAAGCCAACGTGCTTAAAGTTAGCATGAATGTTTTGTCACCCTTGGTAACAACAAAGGTCAGTGCGCATGCGCATTAGAACTTATGGTCATGGAGGCTATCTCGGGAGCCAATAGACCGATTTCGCTCAAATTTTTGCGAGTAAAGGCAGAATATCATCTGCTAATCATAATTGATGGCATTATGACGCTGCACTATTATGCGCATGTGCAGTAGGAACTCTAAGGAATAATAGGCTATAAGGGATCATTTAGACCAGGAGACAAACAAACAGCATATTAACATGCTTCAGTCAACTATAAAGGTATCTTTGCTCTCATTCACTGCAGACGTTACTGCACATGCGGACTGGGAATTAGGGTAATCGAAGCTAACTCGTTAACAAATTGGCTGAATTGGCTGAAAATCTGCAGGCGTAGGTGAAATACGGTCGGCAAACCCATCATATTTTATATTGTATCTCCTTTCTTCTGGTCATGCTCAGTCTTTACTTAACAAAACAACCATTATATGTGTGTTTATTTATTTGATGACATGAACAGAGGGCAAACGTGGCGCAGTGTAAAGAGACATGCTAATTTAGGAAAACACGGGCTTACAAAGGGGATTGAATGGATCCATAATGGGAACACAAAACCTAAAACTCCAACATTGCGTTGTTATAAGTATCAAACTGCTGAAAACACTCGCCTGTCAATCGAACTGTTTGGCTAACGTACATTGTCACCGGCTTCTCCTGCGCCGGAGCGGCACCTGCCAAAGCCGCAGGCCGAGGTTGTCAGAAGCCGGTGACGAACGAAGTAAGAAACGGCTTCTATTCTGACAGTTTTTCCGGTCTCGTCATCGTTGTTGTCAGAAGCCGGTGACGAACGAAGTAAGAAACGGCTTCTATTCTGACAGTTTTTCCGGTCTCGTCGTTGTCAGAAGCCGGTGACGAACGAAGTGAGAAACGGCTTCTATACTGACAGTTTTTCGGTCTCTGTTGTCCGTAGTAGTAGTAGTAGTAGTAGTTGTTGTCTGTTCTGAGGACTGGTATCAGATACTTGAAACTTGCAGGGATGAAAGGCAGGAACCCATAAGAAATCCCGACGGCTGCAGATTTTCGAATTTTGCAAAAACTATTCCAAAATTTTGGATTATATTTTTCTCAACTTTTATTTTTCTATTTTTCTATTTTTAGTCTACAGCTCTCAAACTTACACTCTTTTACACACAATCAATTACCAGTTGTTGCTCAAAGTTTGAAGTAAAAATCCAAATTTGTACTTCCAAAATGATTTTTTGAAACTTTTACCTCCAACTTGTAGTGAAATGCATTACCAAAGTTATAAGTTCGAAATATCTGAAGATATGATGCTAGGTGCTCCAAACTGGATTTTTACAGACAGAATGGACTGTGCATTACTGCATAGATACTAAACTGAACAGAAAGCATAATTTTGAAGGTGAGTTTTGGCCCTTTTTCCAAAACATTGCAATTAGGGCCTAAAACTTTAAAACCCTATAACTTTTAAAATTCTTGACATTTTTGAACGCAGTTTTCTTTGTTGAGATGGGTATTGTCATTACAACAACATATTCTAAACTCAAATTTCTGAGTTAATGGGAAATATTTTTCTGCAAAAATACAATATTTTTCTGTTTTTTTTGGAATTTATGGCTATATATTTCCAAATTTTCTTTTCGAAATTGGTACCAAAAAAAGCCCGGCTCAAGTTCTACAACCGTCTGCCTGACCATACCCGCGCGTCTCCCATAGGTTTTGAGCTATATGATGATAAAGACTGAATTTGATGCGGTTTTCATAGATTGTAATATATTGATCACGTGATAAAGTACCTTTATACTCAGCTGAGATATATGGCTCTCTCTATACTTGTAGTATGGGAAATTATGAGCTCTGCTGTTTTTGTTTCATGACGCTCCGACGACTAGTTCGCCACTGAGGGGCAAAATACTTCGGTCCCGTTTTTCCCGCAGCAGTAGTGACGTCATTCTGCCCTTCTTGCATGGACCTTCTGTGCTGCGGCAACAGGCTGCAGCCGGTAATAACGTGCAAGAAAGGCATAACATTTCTATCCAAGATCATACCGCGGGTGGCTAGACGGTCGGGGCGGACGGGAACCTGACTAGAGGGCAGAGGGTGTCAAGGCGTGTTTAGAGATCCGAGGAAGTGAGCAGTGATGCCCTCAGGCATATAGGGAACGGTAGCAGGGTCCAGAGGCGTGCTGAGATAGCTCATGGGAGACATTTCGGACGGGGGAGCAGTGAGGATGGGGGCTGGTACGGGACTGGAGCCTTCACCGCCATTGCCTCGGAACAGCTTCTGTGTTTGTATTAACCATAGATACTCTGACATTGGGGGGGGGAGTTCAGCCCCTAGCTCCGCCCATTGTATCTACCACCATTTGAATAGCCACCATGTATGTATATAAGCATATGAAAGATTGAAGATTTCGTTGCACTCCGTACCAAATTACCGAACAATATCAATGACAGGCAAACGACCATGCAGATTTCGAATGTAGTATTCAGGTCAACAAAAGGTCACTGCGCATGCGCACTGGAACTAATGTTAACAGAGGCTATCCCGGCAACCTACGGGTCGATTTTCTTGAAATTTTGTGAACAAAATAATAGCACGGAATATAAATCAAAAAGTCATTGAAGCTGCACTGCTCCGCGCACGCGCAGAAGAAATTATGAAAATAAACCTGAAAGGTGAGGATATTTCAGAGGAGGACCTGAACAAACGGAAAGCCAACGTGCTTAAAGTTAGCATGAATGTTTTGTCACCCGTGGTAACAATAAAAGTCAGTGCGCATGCGCATTAGAACTTATGGTCATGGAGGCTATCTCGGGAGCCAATAGACCGATTTCTCTCAAATTTTTGCGAGTAAAAGCAGAATATCATCTGCTAATCCTAATTGATGTCATTATGACGCTGCACTATTATGTGCTGTGCAGTAGGAATTCTAAGGAATAATAGGATATAAGGGATATATTAGACCAGGAGACAAACAAATGGCATATTGACATGCTTCAGTCAACTATAACGGTATTTTCGCTCTCATTCACTGCAGACTTTACTCCGCATGCGGACTGAGACTTAGGGTAACCACAGCTAACTCGGTAAGAAATAGGCTGAATTGTGTGAAGTTCTCCGGGTATAGGTGAAATATGGTCGGCAAACCATACTATTTTATATTGTATCTCCTTTCTTCTGGCCATACCCAGTCTTTACTTAACAAACCAAAATTTATACGTGTGTTTATTTATGTGATGACATGAACAGAGGGCAAACGTGGCGCAGTGTGCAGAAACATGTTAGTTTAGGAAAACATGGGCTTACACATGTGATCGAATGGAGTCATAATGAGAACACAAGACCTCAAGTCCCAACATCGCGTTAGTATATGTATTATACTGCTGAAAACACTCGCCTGTCAATCGAACTATTTGCCTAACGTACATTGTCACCGGCTTCTCCTGCGCCGGAGCGGCACCTGCCGAGGCCGCAGGCCGAGGTTGTCTGTTGTTGTTGTTGTCTGTTCTGAGCGCTGGTATCAGAGACCTAAAACTTTTGTGGATAGAAGGCACTTCCAAATGAATAAGCACCACGGTTGTCAATTTTCAAAATGTTCAAAATTTTGCCCAGAATTTTGCATTATGTGATTTTTAACTTTTATTTTTCTATTTTTTGCTAATTCATCTAGACTCTTCAAACTTGCACCCTTTTACATCAGGGAAATTTGTAGTTCACACAAAAAGTTGGAAAGAAAAAGTTTTAAATTTAAGTCTCTAAATTAACTTTTAAACTTTGCACCCTAAATTTGACATAAAACTCATGGTCTAAACTATAGGCTCGAAAAAACTTAAGCTACGGCAGTTCAGGTTCTAAGTCAAATATCCACTTATAGGCCTGTTTGTGCAGTTCTGCACAAACAAAAAAACAAAATGAAAACGGAAATTTGAGGGTCCTTTTTGGCCTATTCCGTGAAGGTCTGTATTTCCCAAAATATCATTCAAAACCTTGTATCTTCGGATCTAATAAATAAAATTTAATTTCGATTTCAAATAATAAAAGAGAATAGCCTCCCTTATTATATATTTAGGGATAAAAACTTTCAGACTGAAACTTTTTTATTTTATAGGCAAAAATAAATTATAAGTTTTGAAACTTTTTATTCTCAGCCCCCTGGTTTCCAGAACATGATAGCTAGGGTATTGAACTTAACACGGCTTGATAGCAAACTTCGGTGCCGTCATTTTTCTCACTCATACCCCCCACCTATCTCTTACGGCGTCCGAGCTATAAGTCGTAAAATACATTTTAAAGTGGTAATTTTATCGGTTCATTTTTGCTTCACACCGGGGCTTAGGGTGGTTAGAGTCATTAGAGGGAAATGAAATTTTGCATGCAGCTAGGTAAGAGACATATCTTGCCATTGCAACAGGTTGCATATCATTGCAACACCAGTCTACCTTTACTTAAATGTAATACATCATGCTAGTATGTTTCCAGCTCGAAATCTCACCCCGCCGTTCGACCGTAGCGTCGCTGCGGGCGGCGCACTGGTAGCTGCTATGCGAGACAGATGCCATAGCTATAGACCAGCGCGAATGCCCGGTGGTGGCAGGGTAGTCTGTCTTGTTTCGGCTCCTCTACTCGTGCGGCAGGCGCGTTGTCTATTAGATATTCATATCAGTCAAACGGTCGGGTGGCGGCCGTGCGGTAGGGTCCCTGCGCGCTCTGGCGACTTGTGACGAATAAAAAACAAAATGGTGGTCAGGAACAGGTTTGCTTGTTTGGTTTGTTGTGTTTTGTTTCTTTACGTGTGTCCAAATCTTACTGTGTATGTGTGTGATACGTCCGGTAAAAGTGATGTGTTTTATGAGAGAGATAAGAGAGGCCTCACCACTTAAGCCTTCGGGCTCTTGCGTCAATCTCTTTGTTATACCTGTCATATTGTTTCCGTCCAATAAAAATTTAACATCTATCTGTCTACCCGCTAGTTAATGCATTTTCTAACCATAGGTAATACTGGTTAAAGGATCCACCGTTGCACACAATTTCTTTCCCAGCCGAATAAACCTCTTTGTGTTCATACCATGACACGTGACTCCTTGCACTGCCTGCTTAAATCAACTGTATAAGCAGTGGCGGATCCAGGCCATTAGTATGGGGGGTGGGACTAAAGAGCTGGAGCATAACGGATCCAAGACATCAGTACCGGAGTGGGGCGAGGGAGCTCGAGCATAGGCGGATCCAGGACATCAGTACGAAGTGGGGCTAAGGAGCTCGAGCATAGGCGGATCCAGGACATCAGGACGGGGTTGGGGCTAAGGAGCTCGAGCATAAGCGGATCCAGGACATCAGTACGGGGTGGTGCTAAGGAAATCGAGCATAGGCGGATCCAGGAAATCAGTAAGGGGGTGGGGCTAAGGAGCTCGAGCATAGGCGGATCAAGGGCATCAGTAGGGGTAGGGCTAAGGACCTCGAGCATAGGCGGATCCAGGACATCAGTACGGGGATGGACCTAAGGAGCTCGAGCATAGGCGGATCCAGGACATCAGTTCGTGGTGGGGCTAAGGAGCTCGAGCATAGGCGGACCCAGGACATCAGTACGGGAGTGGGGCTAAGGAGCTCCATCATAGGCGGATCCAGGGCATCAGTACGGGGTTGGAACTTGGGACCTCAAGCATAGGCGGATCCAGGACATCAGTAAGGTGGTGGGGCTAAGGAGCTCGAGCATAAGCGGATCCAGGACATCAGCACGGGGGTAGGGGCTAAAGAGTTCGAGCATAGGCGGATCCAGGACATCAGTACGACGATGGGCCTAGGGAGATAGAGAATAGGCGGATCCAGGACATCAGTACGAGGGTGAGGCTAGGGAGTTAGAGCATAGGCCGATCCAGGACATCAGTACGGGGGGGGCTAAGGAGCTCGAGCATAGGCGGATCTATGACATCAGTTCGGGGGTGGGGCTAAGGAGCTCGAGCATAGGCGGATCCAAGACATCAGTGCGGGGGGTGGGGCTCCGAAGCTCGAGTAAAGGCGGATCCAGGACATAAGTACGGGGGTGGGGCTAAAGAGATGGAGCATAGGCGGATCCAGGACATCAGTACGGAGGTGGGGCTAAGAAGTTAGAGCATAGGCCGATCCAGGACATCAGTACGGGGGTGGGGCTAAGGAAATCGAGCATAGACGGATCCAGGACATCAGTACGGGGGTGGGGCTAAGGAGCTCGAGCATAAGCGGATCCAGGACATCAGTACGGGGGTAGAGGCTAAGAAGTTCGAGCATAAGCGGATCCAGGATATCAGTACGGGGATGGGTTTAAAGACCTCGAGCATAGGCGGATATAGGTCATCAGTTCGGGGTTGGGGCTAGTTGGCTCGCGCATAAGCGGATCCAGGGCATCAGTAGGGGGTAAGGGCTATGGAGTTCGAGCATAGCCGGATCCAGGGCATTACAGAGGTGGGGCTACGGAGTTCGAGCATAGGCAGATCCAGGACATCAGTAAGGGGTTGGGGTAAGGAGCTCGAGTATAGGCGGATCCAGGACATCAGTACGGGGGTGGGGCTAAAGAGCTCGAGCATAAGCGGATCCAGGACATCAGTTCGGTGGTGGGGCTGAGGTCTTGTCCTGGGGCATAACTCGGTAACAAATAGGCTGAATTGGGTGAAAATCTGCAGGTATAGGTGAAATACTGTCGGAAAAGCCGCCATATTTTATATTGCATCGCCTTTCTTCTGGTCATGCTTAGTCTTTGCTTAACACGCGCATTGACGGGGGTCTGAGCCACCTTCGCATTGACGGGGGGGGCGGGTACCCGCCCCCTAAGATCTCGAGAACCACGGTAGGTAGCGAAAAACAGTAAACGGCGTTGGGCTGCCCATCCACTTCTCCATCGAAAATATTTGAACCATTTTTTTGTCAGGTCACATTTAAGGTCACGAGAGGTCAAAACATGCCCGTCATAGGGATAACATGTAAATTCAGTTTTTCGGCCATGAAATCTGAACAAGTAAAGATAGAGAAAAACGACTTGAACTATATGAATCCTCTTAGCAAGCCGAATCGAATGA
The DNA here is from genome assembly GCA_034440635.1 of Lepas anatifera. NCBI lineage: Eukaryota > Metazoa > Arthropoda > Thecostraca > Lepadidae > Lepas > Lepas anatifera. Next base: position 15,087 of record JAOTON010000830.1, on the reverse strand, counting down.
TATATAATTTGACCTTGCTAGGTCAAATCAAAGGATTTGACCTGACCTGAGGTCAGGTCAGGGTCAAATTATATAAAATGCATATCATTAGAACCGCAGAGCCCAGGCGAGTCTAATGCAGCTAAAATAAATGCTCTATCACCATCCGTTACTGAGTTATTCCGTAAAAACTATTTTTCTCATGTATTTCCAATGGAGAGGTCATGCCTCGTACCTGACCTTAGGTCATCGATATCAAAAATACCGGAACATATTTTAGAGAACTCGGTGTGGCCATTATGTGATGTGAGTTTCAATCGGATAAGTTCACCCTGCTCCGACTTATGCTATCTTAAACTTTTTTTTGAGTTCGGGTCACTTGACCTGTGCTGGTGACCTGACCTGAGATGACCTAACCTTAAAATTTTCACAGAAGTTGTAAAAATGATGAGGGAAAAGGTATACCAAGTACGGTGGCGCTACGCGCCGCCGTTTTTCTGCTGTCTCCGAAAAACCCGAGGGGGGCGGCGGGTACCCGCCCCCCGTCAATGCGCGTGTTAACAAAACAAACATTATACGTGTGTTTAATAATGTGATGACATGAACAGAGGGCAAGCGTGGTGCAGTATGCAGATACATGCTAATTTAGGAAAACATGGGCCTAGACAGTGGATTAAATGGAGCCATAATGAGTACACAAAACCTAAAATTCAAACATTGCGTTGTTATAAGTATCAAACTGCTGAAAACACTCGCCTGTCAATCGAACTGTTTGGCTAAAGTACATTGTCACCGGCTTCTCCTGCGCCGGAGCGGCACCTGCCGAGGCCGCAGGCCGAGGTCAGAAGCCGGTGACGAACGAAGTAAGAAACGGCTTCTATTCTGACAGTTTTTCCGGTCTCGTCGTGTCTGTCTGTTGTTGTTGTTGTTGTTGTCTGTTCTGAGCGCTGGTATCAGAGACCTAAAACTTTTGTGGATAGAAGGCAATTCCAAATGAATAAGCACCACGGTTGTCAAGTTTCAAAATTTTCAAAATTTTGCCCAGAATTTTGCATTATGTGATTTTTAACTTTTATTTTACTATTTTTTCCTAATACATCTACAGTCTTCAAACTTGCACCCTTTTACATCAGGGAAATTTGTAGATCACACAAAAAGTTTGAAAGAAAAAGTTATAAATTTAAGGCTCCAAATTAGCTTTTAAGCTTTGCACCCTAAATTTGGCATAAAACTCATAGTCTAAACTACAGGCTCGAAATATCTGAAGCTACAGCAGTTCAGGTTCTGAGTCAAATACCAATTTAAAGGCCGGTTTGTGCAGTACTGCACAAACAAAGAAACAAAACAAAAACGGAAATTTAAGGGTCTTTTTTGGCCCATTTTGCGAAGGTCTGCATTTCCCAAAATATCATTCAAACCCTTATATCTTCCGATTTAATTAAGATAAATTAGTTCCCATTTCAGATAATAAACGAGAATAGCCTTTTTTATTATTTATTTAGAGATAAAAACTTTCAGACTGAAACTTTTTTATTTTAGAGGCAAAAATAAAATATAAGTTTTTAAAATTTTTATTTTCAGCCCCCTGGTTTCCAGACCGTGATAGCTACGGTATTGAATATAACACGGCTGGATAGAAAACTTCGTTGCCGTCATTTTTCTCACTCATACCCCCCACTTATCTCTTACGGCTTCCGCGCTATCAGCCGTAAAAAAACATTTCAAGGTGGTAATTTTATCGGTTCATTTTTGCTTTACACCAGGATTTCGAATGGTTAATATAGATGGAAGTGGATGAAACTCGGCAAAAAGCTAGTTAAAAGACATATCTTGCCATCGCAACAGGTTGCATATCATAGCAACAACAGTGTACCTTTAATTAAATGTAATACACAATGCTAGTAAATTTTCCGCTCGAAACCTCACCCCGCCGTTCGGCCGTAGCGTGGCTGCGGGCGGCGTACTGGTAGCTGCTATGCGAGACAGATACCATAGCTATGTACGCATGCTATAGATTAGCGCGAATGCCCGGTGGTGGCAGGGTAGTCTGTCTCGTTTCGGCTCCTCTACTCGTGCGGCGGGCGCGTTGTCTATTAGATGTTCATATCAGTCGGACGGCCGGGTGGCGGCCGTGCGGTAGGGTCCCGCTCGCTGCGGCGCCTTGCGACGAATAAAAAACAAAATTGTGGTCAGGAACTGGTTTGCTTGTTTGGTTTCTTGTGTTTTGTTGTTTCTTTATGTGTGTCCAAATCTTACTGTGTATGTGTGTGATAGGTCCGGTAAAAGTGATGTGTTTTATGAGAGGGATAAGAGAGGGCCCACCACTTAAGCCTTCGGGCTTTTGCGTCAATCTATTTGTTATACCTGTCATATTGTTTCCGTCCAATAAAAGTCTATCATCTGTCTATCTATCTACCCACTAGTTAATGCATCCTCTAACCATAGGTAGCACTGGCCAAAGGATCCACCGTTGCACACCATTTCTTTCCCAGCCGAATAAACCTCTTTGTGGTGATACCATGACTCGTGACTCCTTGCACTCCCTGCTTAAATAAACTTAATAAGCAATGGCGGATCCAGGCCATTAGTATGGGGGTGGGGCTAAGGAGCTCGAGCATGGCGGATCCTGGACATCAGGAGCGGGTTGGAACTCGGGAACTCGAGCAAAAGCGGATCCAGAACATCAATACGGGGGTGGGGCTAAGGAGCTCGAGCATGGGCGGATCCAGGACATCAGTAGGGGGTGGGGCTAAGGAGCTACAGCATAGGCGGATCCAGGACATCCGTTCGGGGGTGGGTTTAAGGAGCTTAAGCATAAACGGACCCAGGACATCAGTACGGGGGTGGGCTAAGGAGATCGAGCATAGGCGAATCCAAGACATCTGCACGGAGGTGGAGCTAAGGAGCTCGAGCATAAGCAGATCCAGGACATCAATAAGGGGGTGGGGCTAAGGAGCTCGAGCATAGGCGGATCCAGGACATCAGTACGGGGTGGGGCTAAGGAACTCCAGCATAGGCGGATCCAGGACATCAGTTCGTGGGTGGGGTTAAGGAGCTCAAGCATAGGCGGACCCAGGACATCAGTACGGGGGGTGGGCTAAGGAGATCGAGCATAGGCGAATCCAGGACATCAAGGGGCTAAAGAGTTAAAACAGGTAGGGGCTAAAGAGTTAAAACATAAGCGGATCCAGGACATCAGTACGGGGGTGGGAATAAGGAGCTCGAGCATAAGCGGGTTCAGGACATCAGTACGTGGGTGGGGCTCGGGAGCTCAAGCATAGGCGGATCCAGCACATCAGTAGGGGTAAGGGCTAAGGAGTTCAAGCATAGGCGGATCCAGGGCAGTATAGAGGTGGGGCTACGGAGTTCGAGCATAGGCAGATCCAGGACATATGTAAGGGGGTGGGGAAAGGAGCTCGGGCATAGGCGGATCCAGGACATCGGTTCGGTGGTGGGGCTGAGGTCTCGAGCTGGGGCATAACTCGGTAACAAATAGGCTGAATTGGGTGAAAATCTGCAGGTATAGGTGAAATACCGTCGGAAAACCCATCATGTTTTATATTGTGTCTTCTTTTTTCTCGTCATGCCCAGTCTTTGCTTAACAAAACAAACATTGTGCGTGTGTTTATTTCTTTGATGATATGAACAGAGGGCAAGCGTGGTGCAGTATGCAGAGACATGCTAATTTAGGAAAACATGGGCTTAGACAGGGGATTGAATGGAGCCATAATGAGAACACAAAACCTAAAACTCCAACATTGCATTGTTATAGGTATCAAACTGCTAAAAAAACTCGCCTGTCAATCGAACTGCTTGGCTAACATACATTGTCACCGGCTTCTCCTGCGCCACAGCGGCACCTGCCGAGGCCGCAGGCCGAGGTCTGTTGTTGTTGTCTGTTCTGAGCGCTGGTATCAGAGACCTAAAACTTTTGTGGATAGAAGGCACTTCCAAATGAATAAGCACCACGGTTGTCAATTTTAAAAATTTTCCAAATTTTGCCCACAATTTTGCATTATGTGATTTTTAACTTTTATTTTTCTATTTTTTCCTAATTCATCTACAGTCTTCAAACTTGCACCCATTTACGTCAGGGAAATTTGTAGTTCACACAAAAAGTTTTAAAGAAAAAGTTATAAATTTAAGGCTCCAAATTAGCTTTTAAACTTTGCACCCTAAATTTGGCATAAAACTCATAGTCTAAACTACAGGCTCGAAATATCTGAAGCTACAGCAGTTCAGGTTCTGAGTCAAATACCAATTTAAAGGCCGGTTTGTGCAGTACTGCACAAACACAGAAACAAAACAAAAACGGAAATTTAAGGGTCCTTTTTGGCCCATCTGCGAAGGTCTGCATTTCCCAAAATATCAGTCAAACCCTTATATCTTCCGATCTAATTAAGATAAATTAGTTCCCATTTTAGATAATAAAAGAGAATAGCCTCCCTTATTATATATTTAGAGATAAAAACTTTCAGACTGAAACTTTTTTATTTTAGAGGCAAAAATAAAACATAAGATTTTAAAATTTTTATTCTCAGCCCCCTGGTTTCGGAACCATGATAGCTACCTCGGCCTGCGGCCTCGGCAGGTGCCGCTCTGGCGCAGGAGAAGCCGGTGACAATGTACGTTAGCAAAACAGTTCGATTAACAGGCGAGTTTTTTTCAGCAGTTTGATACTTATAACAACGCAATGTTGGAGTTTTAGGTTTTGTGTTCTCATTATGGCTCCATTCAATCCCCTGTCTAGGCCCATGTTTTCCTAAATTAGCATGTCTCTGCATACTGCACCACGCTTGCCCTCTGTTCATATCATCAAAGAAATAAACGCACGCATAATGTTTGTTTTCTTAAGCAAAGACTGGGCATGACGAGAAGAAAGGAGATACAATATTAAGTATGATGGGTTTTCCGACGGTATTTCACCTATACCTGCAGATTTTCACCCACTTCAGCCTATTTGTTACCGAATTATGCCCCAGCTCGAGACCTCAGCCCCACCACCGAACTGATGTCCTGGATTTGCCTATGCTCGAGCTCCTTACCCCACCCCCTTACATATGTCCTGGATCTGCCTATGCTCGAACTCCGTAGCCCCACCTCTATACTTCCCTGGATCCGCCTATGCTTGAACTCCTTAGCCCCTACCCCTACTGATGTCCTGGATCCGCCTATGCTTGAGCTCCCGAGCCCCACCCACGTACTGATGTCCTGAACCCGCTTATGCTCGAGCTCCTTATTCCCACCCCCGTACTGATGTCCTGAATTCGCTTATGTTTTAACTCTTTAGCCCCTACCTGTTTTAACTCTTTAGCCCCTTGATGTCCTGGATCCGCTTATGCTCGAGCTCCTTAGCCCCACCCCCGTACTGATGTCTTTGATCCGCCTATACTCGAGCCTCTTACCCCAGCCCCGTACTGATGTCCTGGATCCGCCTCTGCTCGAGCTCCTTAGCCCGACACCCATACTGATGTCCTGGATAGGCCTATGCTCGATCTCCTCAGCCCCACCTCCGTACAGATGCCCTGGATTCGCCTATGCTGGAACGCCCGAGCCCCACCACCGTACTGATGTCCTAGATCCGCCTATGCTCGAGCTCCTTGGCCCCTACCACCCTACTAATGTCCTGGATCCGCCTATGCTGGAACGCCCGAGCCCCACCACCGTACTGATGTCCTAGATCCGCCTATGCTCGAGCTCCCGAGCCCCACCCCCGTACTGATCATCTGAATCCGCTTATGCTCGAGCTTCTTAGCCCCACCCCCCGTACTGATGTCCTGGATCCGCCTATGCTCGAACTCTTTAGCCCCTACCCACGTGCTGATGTCCTGGATCCGCTTATGCTCGAGCTCCTTACTTAGCCTCACCCCAGCACTGATGTCCTTGATCCGCCTATACTCAAGCCCTTTAGCCCCACCGCCGTACTGATGTCCTAGATCCGCCTCTGCTCGAGCTCCTTAGCCCCACACCCATACTGATGTCCTGGATCAGCCTATGCTCGAGCTCCTTTTCTCCAACCCCGTACAGATGTCCTAGATCCGCCTATGCTCGATCTCCTTAGCCCCATCCCCGTACTAATGTCCTGGATCCGCCTATGCTCGAACTCCGTAGCCCCTACCTCCTACTGATGTCCTGGATCCGCCTAAGCTGGAACTCCCGAGTCTCACCCCGTACTGATGTCCTGAATCCGCTAATGCTCAGCTGCTTAGACCCATCCCCGTACTAATGTCCTGGATCCGCCTATGCTCTAACTCCCTAGCCCGACCCTCGTACCGATGTCCTGTATCCGCCTATGCTCTAACTCTGTAGCCCCACCCTCGACCTGATGTCCTGGGTCTGCCTTTGCTCGAGCTCCTTAGCCCAACCCCCGAACTGATGTCATGGATCCGCCGATGCTCGAGCTCCTTAGCCCCACCCCCGTACTGACATCCTGGATCCGCCTATGCTCTAACTCCCTAGCCCCACCCTCGTACTGATGTCCTGGATCCGCCTATGCTCGAGCTCCTTAGCCCCATTCCCGAACTGATGTCATGGATCCGCCTATGCTCGAGCTCCTTAGCCCCACCCCCGTACTGATGTCCTGGATCCGCCTATGCTCTAACTCCATAGACCCACCCTCGTACTGATGCCCTGGATCCGCCTATGCTCGAACTCTTTAGCCCCTACCCCCGTGCTGATGTCCTGGATCCGCTTATGCTCAAACTCCTTAGCCCCACCCCCTTACTGATGTCCTGGATCCGCCTATGCTCAAACTCTGTAGCCCCACCTCTCTACTGTCATGGATCCGCCTATGCTCGAGCTCCCTAGCCCCATCCCCGTACTGATGTCCTGGATCCGCCTATGCTCGAGCTCCTTAGCCCCACCCCCCGACTGGTGTCCTGGATCCACCTATGAGCGAGCTTCTTAGGCCCATCCCTGTACTGATGTCCTGGATCCGCCTATGTTCGAGCTCCTTAGCCCCATCCCCGAACTTATGTCCTGGATCCGCCTATGCTCAAACTCCTCAGGCCCATCCCCGTACTGATGTCCTGGATCCGCCTATGCTCGAGCTCCTTAGCCCCACGCACTTATTGATGTCCTGGTTCCGCCTATGCTCGAACTCCCTTAGCCCCATTCCCGTACTGATGTCCTGGATCCGCCTATGCTTGAGGTCCCGAGTTCCAACCCCGTACTGATGTCCTGGATCGGCCTAAGATCAAGCTCCTTACCCCCACCCCCGTACTGATGTCCTGGGTCCGCCTATGCTCGAGCTCCTTAGCCCCACCCCGAACTGATGTCCTGGATCCACCTATGCTCGAGCTCCTTAGGTCCATCCCCGTACTGATGTACTGGATCCGCCTATGCTCGAGCTAATTAGCCCTATCCCTACTGATGTCCTGGATCCGCCTATGCTTGAGCTCCTTAGCCCTACCCCCTTATTGATGTCCTGGATCCGCCTCTGCTCGAGCTCCTTAGCCCCACTCCCTTACTGATGTCCTGGATCCTCCTATGCCCAAACTCCGTAGCCCCACCTCCGTACTGTCTTGGATCCGCCTTTGCTCGAGGTCCTTAGCCCCACCCCCGTACTGATTTCCTGGATCCGCCTATGCTGGAGCTCCCTAGCCCCAACCCCGTCCTGATGTCCTTGATCCGCCTATTCTCTAGCTCCTTAGCCCCACCCCGTACTGATGTCCTGGATCCGCCTATGCTCGAGCTCCCTCGCCCCACTCCGGTACTGATGTCTTGGATCCGCCTATGGTCCAGCTCCTTAGTCCCACCCCCATACTAATGGCCTGGGTCCGCCACTGCTCATACAGTTGATTTAAGCAGGCAGTGAGAGGAGTCACGTGTCATGGTATGAGCACAAAGAGGTTTATTCGGCTGGGAAAGAAATTGTGTGCAACGGTGGATCCTTTAACCAGTGTTACCTATGGTTAGAGAATGCATTAACTAGCGGGTAGGCAGATAGATGTTAAACTTTTTTTGGACGGAAACAATATGACAGGTATAACAAAGAGTTTGACGCAAAAGCCCGAAGGCTTAAGTGGTGGGGCCTCTCTTATCTCTCTCATAAAACACATCACTTTTACCGGACCTATCACACATACACAGTAAGATTCGGACACACGTAAAGAAACAAAACACAACAAACCAAACAAGCAAACCAGTTCCTGACCACCATTTTGATTTTTATTCGTCGCAAGTCGCCACAGCGCAAAGGCCCCTACCGCACGGCCGCCACCCGGCCGTCCGACTGATATAAATATCTAATAGACAACGCGCCCGCCGCACGAGTAGAGGAGCCGAAACGAGACAGACTACCCTGCCACCACCGGGCATTCGCGCGGGTCTATAGCATGCGTACATAGCTATGGTATCTGTCTCGCATAGTAGCTACCAGTGCGACGCCCGCAGCGACGCTACGGCCGAACGGCGGGGTGAGGTTTCGAGCTGGAAACATACTAGCATGATGTATTACATTTAAGTAAAGGTAGACTGGTGTTGCAATGATATGCAACCTGTTGCAATGGCAAGATATGTCTCTTCCCAAGCTGCAAGCAAAATTTCATTTCCTTGCAATGACTCTAACCACCCTAAACCCCGGTGTGAAGCAAAAATGAACCGATAAAATTTTCACTTTGAAATATGTTTTACGACTTATAGCTCGCACGCCGTAAGAGATAAGTGGGGTGTATGAGTAAGAAAAATGACGGCACCGAAGTTTGCTATCCAGCCGTGTTAAGTTCAATACCCTAGCTATCATTTTCTGGAAACCAGGGGGCTGAGAGTAGAAAGTTTCAAACTTATAATTTATTTTTGCCTATAAAATAAAAAGTTTCAGTCTAAAAGTTTTTATCTCTAAAGATATAATAAAGGAGGCTATTCTCTTTTATTATCTGAAATCTAAACTATATTTTATTAATTAGATCCGAAGATACAAGGGTTTGAATGATATTTTGGGAAATACAGACCTTCACGGAATAGGCCAAAAAGGACCCTCAAATTTCCGTTTTCATTTTGTTTTTGTGTCTGTGCAGAACTGCACAAACAGGCCTATAAGTGGATATTTGACTTAGAACCTGAACTGCCGTAGCTTCCAGATATTTCGAGCCTATAGCTTAGACCATGAGTCTTATGTCAAATTTAGGGTGCAAAGTTTAAAAGTTAATTTAGAGACTTAAATTTAAAACTTTTTCTTCCCAACTTTTTGTGTGAACTACAAATTTCCCTGATGTAAAAGGGTGCAAGTTTGAAGAGTCTAGATGAATTAGCAAAAAATAGAAAAATAAAAGTTAAAAATCACATAATGCAAAATTCTGGGCAAAATTTTGAAAATTTTGAAAATTGACAACCGTGGTGCTTATTCATTTAAAAGTGCCTTCTATCCACAAAAGTTTTAGGTCTCTGATACCAGCGCTCAGAACAGACAACAAGAACAACAACAACAACAACAGACCTCGGCCTGCGGCCTCGGCAGGTGCCGCTCCGGCGCAGGAGAAGCCGGTGACAATGTACGTTAGCCAAACAGTTCGATTGACAGGCGAGTGTTTTCAGGAGTTTGATACTTATAACAACGCAATGTTTGAGTTTTAGGTTTTGTGTTCTCATTATGGCTCCATTCAATCCCCTGTCTAGGCCAATGTTTTCCTAAATTAGCATGTCTCTGCATACTGCACCACGCTTGCCCTCTGTTCATGTCATCAAATAAATAAACACACGCATAATGTTTGTTTTGTTAAGCAAAGACTGGGCATGACGAGAAGAAAGGAGATACAATATAAAATATGATGGGTTTTCCGACGGTATTTCACCTATACCTGCAGATTTTCACCCAATTCAGCCTATTTGTTACCGAGTTATGCCCCAGCTCGAGACCTCAGCTCCACCACCGAACTGATGTCCTGGATCCACCTATGCTCGAGCTCCTTACCCCACCCCCTTACATATGTCCTGGATCTGCCTATGCCCGAACTCCGTAGCCCTACATCTATACTGCCCTGGATCCGCCTATGCTTGAACTCCTTAGCCCCTACCCCTACTGATGTCCTGGATCCGCCTATGCTCGAACTCCCGAGCCCCACCCACATACTGATGTCCTGAATCCGCTTATGCTCGAACTCCTTAGCCCCACCCCCGTACTGATGTCCTGAATCCGCTTATGTTTTAACTCTTTAGCCCCTACCTGTTTTAACTCTTTAGCCCCTTGATGTCCTGGATCCACTTATGCTCGAGCTCCTTAGCCCCACCTCTGTACTGATGTCCTTTATCCGCCTATACTCGAACCCCTTAGCCCCACCCCCGTACTGATGCCCTGGATCCGCCTCTGCTCGAGCTCCTTAGCCCCACACCCATACTGATGTCCTGGATCCGCCTATGCTCGAGCTCCTTATCTCCACCCCCGTACAGATGTCCTAGATCCGCCCATGCTCGATCTCCTTAGCCCCATCCCCGTACTAATATCCTGGATCCGCCTATGCTCGAACTCCGTAGCCCCGACACCCCTACTGATGTCCTGGATCCGCCTATGCTCCAGCTCCTTAGCCTCACCCCCGTGCTGATGTCCTGGATCCGCTTATGCTCGAGCTCCTTAGCCCCACCCCCGTACTAATGTCCTTGATCCGCCTATACTCGAGCCCCTTAGCCCCACCCCCGTACTGATGTCCTGGATCCGCCTCTGCTCGAGCTCCTTAGCCCCACCTCTGTATTGCCCTGGAACCGCCTATGCTCAGCCCCGACCCTCTACTGATGTCCTGGATTCGCCTATGCTCGAGCTCCCGAGCCCCACACCCGTACTGATGTCCTAAATCCGCATATGCTCGAACTCCTTAGCCCCTACAACCCTACTGATGTCCTGGATCCGCCTATGCTCGAGCTCCTTACCCCACCTTCTTCCTGATGTCTTGGATCCGCCTATGCTCGAACTCCGTAGCCCCTACCCCCCCCCCACTGATGTCCTGGATCTGCCTATGCTTGAGCTCCTTATCCCACCCCTTACTGATGTCCTGGATCCGCCTGTGCTCGAACTTCGTAGCCCCACCTCTGTACTGCCCTGGATCCGCCTATGCTCGAACTACTTAGCACCCACCCCCTACTGATGTCCTGGATCCGACTATGCTCGAGCTCCCGAGCCGCACCCCCGTACTGATCAGCTGAATCCGCTTATGCTCGAGCTTCTTAGCCCCACCGCCGTACTGATGTCCTAGATCTGCCTCTGCTCGAGCTCCTTAGCCCCATCCCCGTACTAATATCCTGGATCCGCCTATGCTTGAATTCCGTAGCCCCTACCCCCTACTGATGTCCTGGATCCGCCTATGCTGGAACTCCCGAGTCTCACCCCTGTACTGATGTCCTGATTCCGCTAATGCTCAGCTGTTTAGCCCCATCCCCGTACTAATGTCCTGGATCCGCCTATGCTCTAACTCCCTAACCCGAACCTCGTACCGATGTCCTGGATCCGCCTATGCTCTAACTCCCTAGCCCGACCCTCGTACCGATGTCCTGGATCCGCCTATGCTTTAACTCCCTGGCCCCACCCTCGTACTGATGTCCTGGGTCCGCCTATGCTCGAACTCTTTAGCCCTTACCCCCATGCTGATGTCCTGGATCCGCTTATGCTCGATCTCCCTTACCCCCACACCAGTAACGCCCCACCTCCGTGCCCCCGCCCCCGAAACGACATAGGCGGATACAAGGGGAAAGGGGACAGGTGCCCGCCATAGAATCTTAGAGCCCCCTGAAATTGTCCCGGAAACCCCTGGAAAGTTCGATGGCACCCCCTGAAATGTTGTTTTCCCCGAGATGCAGGTATCGGGGTGTACTGATAGGTTTTAGCGCCTACTTGATAGGTTTTTCCGGCCAAAAGTGGCGTCCCTGGTGTAGATAGCGCCCACCAGGAAGTTTCCCCTTCCACCTCGCCCCCGAAAGGCAATCCTGGATCCGCGTATGGGAAGCGACATTTCAGGGAGCGTCATTCGCCTTGAGAGGCGTGTCTTTACAATTTCAGAGGGTGCCGATGGTCGATTGGGGGTTGGCGGAGGGGATGGGGGAGAAGGGTGGGGGAGGGGGCACCTAGCCTACTTATTCCCTGGATCCACCCATGGTCCAAAAACAGAAACATAATTCTCTTATTGTAAACTCAGACTTTTACGGTACTCTAATTACTTGTGATGCATTATGGGTAGTGTTGGGTACTTTCTTACCAGACCATAAATAAACAGAAACGGCCGCGCCGATCGCCGGCGTTGCCGCGACGTCGACGCAGGGGTGACGCGTGGTGATTTGCTACAACGATGCGTGGAGGAACGGCATGTTAGTAAAGGTAACTTGGTGTTTCATTGATATATATGCAGATGGAATGTCGACATATGTCTCTTATCTAGCTGCATGCAAAATTTCATTTCCTCCAATGACTCTAACCACCCTGAACCCCGGTGTGAAGCAAAAATGGCTGATAAAATTACCACTTTGAAATGCATTTTACGGCTTATAGCGCGGAAGCCGTAAGAGATAAGTGGGGGGTATGAGTGAGAAAAATGACGGCAACGAAGTTTTCTATCCAGCCGTGTTAAATTCAATACCGTAGCTATCATGGTCTGGAAACCAGGGGCTGAGAATAAAAATTTTAAAAACTTATATTTTATTTTTGCCTATAAAATAAAAAAGTTTCAGTCTGAAAGTTTTTATCTCTAAATATATAATAAAGGAGGCTATTCTCTTTTATTATCTGAAATGGGAACTAATTTTTATCAATTAGATCGGAAGATATAAGGGTTTGAATGATATTTTGGGAAATGCAGACCTTAACGGAATGGGCCAAAAAGGACCCTTAAATTTCCGTTTTTGTTTTGTTTCTGTGTTTGTGCAGTACTGCACAAACCGAACTTTAAGTTGATATTTGACTCAGAACCTGAACTGCTGTAGCTTCAGATATTTCGAGCCTGTAGTTTAGACCATGAGTTTTATGCCAAATTTAGGGTGCAAAGTTTAAAAGCTAATTTAGAGGCCTAAATTTAAAGCTTTTTCTTTCCAACTTTTTGTGTGAACTACAAATGTTCCTGATGTAAAAGGGTGCAAGTTTGAAGAGTCTAGATGAATTAGCAAAAAATAGAAAAATAAAAGTTAAAAATCACATAATGCAAAATTCCGGGCAAAATTTTGAAAATTTTGAAAATTGACAACCGTCGTGCTTATTCATTTGGAAGTGCCTTCTATCCACAAAAGTTTTAGGTCTCTGATACCAGCGCTCAGAACAGACAACAACAGACAGCCACGACGAGACCGGAAAAACTGTCAGAATAGAAGCCGTTTCTTACTTCGTTCGTCACCGGCTTCTGACCTCGGCCTGCGGCCTCGGCAGGTGCCGCTCCGGCGCAGGAGAAGCCGGTGACAATGTACGTTAGTCAAGCAGTTCGATTGACAGGCGAGTGTTTTCAGCAGTATGATACATATACTAACGCGATGTTGGGACTTGAGGTCTAATGTTCTCATTCTGACTACATTCAGCCCCATGTGTAAGTCCATGTTTTCCTAAACTAACATGTCTCTGCACACTGCGCCACGTTTGTCGTCTGTTCATGTCATCACATAAATAATCACACGTATAAAGTTTGGTTTGTTAAGTAAAGACTGGCTATGCCCAGAAGAAAGGAGATACAATATAAAATATTATGGGTTTGCCGACCATATTTCACCTATACCTGGAGATCTTCACACAATTCAGCCTATTTGTTGCCGAGTTAGCTTCGTTTATCCTAAGTCCCAGTCCGCATGCGCAGTAAAGTCTGCAGTGAATGAGAGCGAAGATACCGTTATAATTGTCTGAAGCATGTTGGTATGTCGTTTGTTTGTCTCCTGAACTAAACTATCCCTTATAGCTTAATATTCCTTAGAATTCATACTGAGCATGCGCAGCACAATGCAATGTCATAATTCCGTGAATTGGGATTAGCACATAGTATTCTGCTATTAATCTCAAATTTTTAGCCTAATCGGTCTATTGGCTCCCGAGATAGCCTCCCTGACCATAAGTTCTAATGCGCATGCGCACTTACATTTGTAGTAAGCAAGGGTGTCAAAACTTTCATACTAAATTTAAGCATGTTCGCTCTCCTCTGTCCATGTCCTCTTCTGAAATATCCTCACCTTTAAGGCTTATCCTTAAGATTTCTACTGCGCATGCGCAGGGCAGTGCAGCTTCACTATGACATTATTTGTGGTTTTCACTCCGTGTCATTTTCTTGTTCACAAAATTTCAAAAATCGACCCGTAGGTTGCCGGGATAGCCTCTGTTACCATTAGTTCCACTGCGCATGCGCAGTAACCTTTCATTGACCTGAAGACCGGATTCAAAATCTGCATGACCGATTTCCTCTCATTGATATTGTTCGACAATATGGAATAGAGTGCAACGAGATTTATATATTATTTACATGTCTAAATACGATAGCGGATACAAGGGGCGAGGCTAGTGGGCTTAAGTCCCCCCCATGTGAAAATGCCTAGAGCTATAGCATGAGCAAAGGATGTTTGGAGGCAATGGCAGAGAGGCTGGAGCTAAAAGGTTAATTCAGGGTAGCGGGGGACAGAAGGCACGTGCACCCCCCTTTGGTCGATCCTCAGCACCCCCTGAAATGGCCACGGCGACCCTCAAGCATTCGATGGCACCCCTGAAATGTCACTTCCCACCCTTTCCCCTAAGATGCAAAAATTGGCGCCCATCGGAAGGATTTTACGTGACAAAAGTTGCGCTCTATGCTCCGGATTACACCCCTTGCCCTGCGGACGGTGCCTCCTCTATCGGTAATCCTGGATTCGCCTATGCTCAAGCTCCTTAGCCCCACCACCGAACTGATATCCTGGATCCGCTAATGCTCCAACTCCTGAGGCCCATCCCCGTACTGATGTTCTGGATCCGCCTATGCTCGAGCTCCTCAGCCCCACCCCTTACTGATGTCCTGGATCCGCCTATGCTCGAACTCTGTAGCCCCCACCTTCGTACTGTACTGTATCCGCCTATGCTTGAGCTCCCTAGCCCCACCCCGTACTGATGTCCTGGATCTGCCTATGCTCGAGCTCTTTACCCCACCCCGTACTGATGTCCTGGATCCGCCTATGCTCGAGCTCCTTAGC